>MDKJ01117567.1:0-41034 GCA_005239525.1 Nicotiana knightiana
CACTCAGTATCAGCCCCTCGGGCAACCTCACTGTCACACATGCCTCCCAATCACTCGTCACTCGGCACTCGGCACTCGCAGTCAGTAGGTACCTGCACTCACTGGGGGTGTGTACAAACTCCGGAGGGGCTCCTTCAGCCCAAGTGCTCATATCAAGCCACCTCGTGGCGTATCATATCCTCACAAATCAGGCCCTCGGCCTCACTCAGTCAAAAATTCTTAAAAGCCCTTGGGGCGTATCAGTAACACGGGGTACTCGACCCAAAAGCATCATTTTATATTTCAAAACAGTGTAAATAAGGCTGAGTTTCGAAAAAAGTTAAGCACAATATGACTGAGTGTAAATCAAAAGCCCATAAGGGGTGTAAACAAGTCGGCACGAGGCCCTAAACATGGCTTATATCCCAAATATATCAATAGTTTTAGAACACAATTTAACATGTGATTTAGAATAAAAATATGCAACTTAATAGTTTCCTCGGATAGGACCAAGTCCAATCCAAAAATTAGTGCGTGCCACACACTCGTCATCCGACATGTGCGCATTCTAAAAACAGTGAGAAATATGAAGTTTCGGGTTTCATACCGTCAAGACAAGATTTATAGCCATTACCTACCTTTACCGGGCCACAATACTAATCTGCGATGCTCTTCCACCTCAAATTGGCTCCCAATTGGTCTGAATCTAACCAAACTAGATTAACATCATCAATATACGCTAAAGGAGCAAAACCCAATCAAAAACAATCAAGTTAGACACAATTCTCGAAATTCGGCCAAACCCGAGCCCTGGGCCCATATCTCGGAATTCGATAAAATTTACATCACTAGAATCCTCATCCTCCCATGATTCTATACATACGAAGAACACCAAATCGGACCAGAATTGCCCACTCAAATCATCAAACGAAACTTCCACTCAAATCATGCACCTAATCTCCGCAATTTTGGGTTTAAATTCAACAATTTTCTTGTTTGATTACTTAGAAAATGACATAAAAGCGAGTTATGAAGTTGAAAACCTTACCTCAAAGTGATTCTCCTCAATTTCCTCTTCAAACCCTATCAAAGAGCTTTCAACTCGTTCAATAATGGAGGAAAAATAAAATAATTTTGCAAAAATGGCCTTTTAAAACCTTCTGCCCAACACTAAAAATCAATTCACTGCGATCGCGGGACCACCCACGCGATCGCGAAGAACAAACTGACATCCTCTAAATTGAACACATCGCGAACGTACAATTAGCCACGCGATCGTGAAGCTTTGACTCCCTGACCTATGCGATCGCGTACCCATTCACGCGGTCGCGAAGAACATTTGCAACAACCTCACACGCCCCTTTTTTTTTTCTACGCGATCGTCCAATACACCACGCGACCTCACTGCTTCACCTACTTAACCTATGCGATCGCAATCCTTATTACGGGATCGCATAGAGAAAATTTCCTACCCCAATATTTTACTCTATGCGATCGCGGATGAATCCACACGATCGTAGTGAAGAAATCACTGCTGCTAAAACACCAGAAAACTAACAATACACCGAAAGTGCCCGTTTGATCATCTGAAACACACCTGAGGCCCCCAGGACCTCAACTAATCCTACCAACACACACCATAACATCATTCAAACTTAGTCAAATCTTCGAAATACCAAAAACAACGCAAAAACACAAAAATTACATCAAATTCAAGCCTATGAACTTTGAAACTTCTAAATTTCGCCAATGATGCCGAAACCAACCAAAAGACATCCAATTGACCTGAAAATTTGCACACATATACAAAATGACATTATGAACCTGTTCCAACTTCCGGAATTCCATTCCGACCCCGATAGCCTATCTTTCACTGCCGACCAGAAATCGTCAAAAACTATCTTTTGCCAATTCAAGCCTAATTCTACACCGGACATCGAAAATTCATTTCGAACACACTCCTAAGTCCCAAATCACCTAATGAAGATATCCAAGCCATAAAATCCATATTCCAAGGTCGTTTACTAATAAGTCAACTCATAGTTAACTTTTTCAACTATTAAGTTAATTTAAGAGATTAAGTGTCTTAGTTCTCACCACGACCACTCCGAACCCAAAACAACTGACCCAACACAACATAAATATGCTAACCAACATACGATAAAGCATAAATGCGGGAAACGGGGCTAACCACACAGAACGACCGGCTGTGTCGTTACATCCTCCCCCTCTTAAACAAACGTTCATCCTCGAACGGGTGTTGAAACATACCTGGAGTATCGAATAAGTGAGGATATCTGCTCCAAATCTCCCGCTCGGTCTCCCAGGTGGCATCCTCCACCGGCTGTCCTCCCCACTGAACCTTCACCGAAATTATATCCTTAGATCTCAACTTTCTGACCTGACGACCCAAAATAGCCACTGCCTCTACCTCATATGACATATCACCCTCGAGATGAACTGTGTCGAAGTCCAAAACATGAGACGGGTCACCAACATACTTCTGGAGCATCGAAACATGGAACACCAGATGAATACTCAATAAGCTGGGAGGCATGGAAAGTCTATAAGCCACCTCCCCAATCCCTTGAAGTACCTCAAATGGACCAATGAAACTGGGACTCAGCTTTCCCCTCTTCCCCAACCTCATAATACCCTTCATGGGTGACACCTTTAGAAGAACCTTCTCCCCAACCATGAAAGAAGTATCTCGGACCTTCCGGTCCGCATAACTCTTCTACCTAGACTGCGCCATATGATTCCGCTCCTGAATAACCTTCATCTTACCCAGTGCATGCTGAACCAAGTCTGTCCCTAATAGCCTAGCCTCGCTCGGCTCGAACCAACCGGAGATCTGCACCCCGAACAATATAAAGCCTAATACGGAGCCATATGAATACTCGACTGATAACTTTTATTATATGCAAACTCCGCGAGTAGCAGAAACTGATCCCATGAACCCCCAAAATCAATGACACAGGCACGCAACATATCCTCCGAAATCTGAATAGTACGCTCCAACTGCCCGTCAGTTTGAGGATGAAATGATGTGCTCAAGTCGACCTTAGTACCCAACTCTTTCTGCACGGCTCTCCAAATCTGAGATGTGAACTGGGTACCTCTGTCAGAAATGATAGAAACTGGAACCCCATGCAATCGGACAATCTCCCTAATATAAATCTCAGGTAACCACCCCGAAGAATAAGTAGTATAAAAATGAATGAAGTGCGCGGACTTGGTCAGCCGATCCACAATACCCCATATAGCATCAAACCTCCTCGAAGTCCGTGGGAGCCCAACTACGAAGTCCATGGCGATCCGCTCCCTCTTTCACTCCGAAATATCTAATCTCTAAAGCAATCCACCCAGTCTTTCATGCTCATAATTGACCCACTGATAATTGAGATACTGAGCCACGAATTCAACAATATCCCTCTTCATCGCCTCCACCAACAATGGTGTCTCAGATCCTGATACATCTTCGCGACACCCGGATGGATGGAATACCGCGAACTATGGGCCTCAACTAGAATCAAATCTCGAAGTCCATCCACATTAGGCACGCAAATACGACCTTGCATCCTCATGGACCCCGTCATCACCAATAACTACATCACTGACATCACCGCGATGGACCTTGTCCTGGAGAACGAGCAAGGGTGGATCATCATACTGGCGTGCTCTAATCTGATCATAAAGAGAAGACCTGGAGGTTACACAAGCTAATACCCGCGGGGGCTCTGATACATCCAATCTCACCAACTGGCCCACTAAAGCTACAACATCAAGTGCTAAAGGTCGCTCTGCTACTGGAAGGTAGGCTAGACTCCCCAAACTCTCCGCTCTGCGACTCATGGAATCGACCACTACATTGGCCTTCCCCGGATGATATAAAATAGTGAGGTCATAATCCTTGAGAAGCTCCAACCACCTCCTCTGACGCAAATTCAGATCCTTCTGCTTAAGAAGATGCTGCAAAATACGGTGATCAGTGAAAATATTATAATGCACTCCATATAAATAATGACGCCAAATCTTCAAGGCATGGACAATAGCTGCTAGCTCAAGATCGTGCACTGGATAATTCTTCTCGTGCACCTTCAACTGTCTGGATGTGTAGGCAATCACCCTACCGTCCTGCATAAAAATCGCTCTAAGGCCAACTCTCGAGGCATCACAGTAAACTGTATAGGAACCTAAACCCATAGGCAAAACCAATGCCGGAGCTGTAGTCAAAGCTGACTTGAGCTTCTGAAAGCTCTCCTCACACTCCTCAGTCCACCTGAACTGAGCACCCTTCTGGGTCAGTCTGGTCATAGGTGCTGCAATAGATGAAAATTCCTCTACGAAATGGCGATAGTATCCTGCCAAACCAAGGAAACTGTAAATCTCAGTAGCTGATGACGGTCTAGGCCAGCTCTACACCGCCTCAACCTTCTTCGGATCAACCTGAATACCCTCGCTGGACACCACATGTCCCAAGAATGCTACTTAATCAAGCCAGAACTCACACTTCGAAAATTTTGCATACAATATCTTCTTTCTCAAGGTCTGAAGCACAACTCTCAAATGCTGCTCATAATGCTCCCGGGATCGGGAAGACACCGAGATATCGTCAATAAACATGATGATGAATGAATCCAGATAAGGCAGGAATACTCTGTGCATCAAGTGCATAAAGGCTGTTGGGGCATTGGTCAGCCCGAAATACATTACACTCAAATCATGCACCTAATATCCCCAAATTTGGGTTTAAATTCAACAAATTTCCGGTTTAATTACTTAGAAAACGACATAGAAACGAGTTATAAAATTGAAAACCTTACCTCCAAGTGATTCCCTTCGATTTCCTATTCAAACCTCTCAAAGAGCTCTCAACTCGTTCAATAACGGAGGAAAAATGAACTAATCTCGCAAAAATGGCCTTTTCAAACATTCTGCCCAACACTAAATATCAATTCACTACGATCGCGGGACCACCCACGCGATCGCGAAGAACAAACTGACAGCCTCCACATTTAACACATCGCGATCGCACCATTAGCCATGCGATCGTGAAGTTTCGACTCCCTGACCTATGCGATCGCGTACCCATTCACGCGGTTGCGAAGAACAATTGCAACAACCTCACACACCCCTTTTTTCTGCTATGCAATCGCACAATTCACAACGTGACCGCACTGCTTGACCTGCCCACCCTATGTGATCGCAATCCTTATTACGCGATCGCATAGAAAAAATTGCCTGCCCCAATCTTTTACTCTACGCGATAGCAGTGAAGAAATCACTGCTGCTAAAACACCAGAAAACTAGCAATAGACCAAAAGTGCCTGTTTGATCATCCGAAACACACCCGAGGCTCCCGGGACCTCAACCAATCCTACCAATACACCCCATAACGTCATTCAAACTTAGTCTAGCCTCCGAAACACCAAAAACAATGCAAAAACACCAAAATTACATCAAATTCAAGCCTATGAACTTTGAAACTTCTAAATATCGTCAATGATGCCCAAACCAACCAAAACACATCCGATTGACCTGAAAATATTCAAATATATCCAAAATGACATTATGAACTTGTTCCAACTTACGGAATTCCATTCCGACCGCGATAGCCTATTTTCCACTACCGACCAAAAATTGCCAAAAACTTACTTTCGCCAATTCAAGCCTAATTCTACACCGGACATCAAAACTTCATTCCGAACACACTCCTAAGTCCCAAATCACCTAAAGATGCTATCTGAGCCATAAAATAGCATTCCGAGGTCGTTTACCAATAAGTGAACTCCCAGTTGACTTTTTTAACTATTAAGCTAATTTAAGAGACTAAATGTCTCAATTCACCACAACCACTTCGAACCCGAACCAACCGACCCAACACAATATAAAAAGGCTGAGCAACATACAATAAAGCAGAAATGGGGAATACAGGGCTAATCATACTGAATAACCGGCCGGGTCGTTATAATTTCTTTTACCGCCGCGTGCTGTTCCCCGTACACCATTTGTATTCCATCATTCGTAGGGAAATTCATCATTTGATGAAGGGTTGAAGATATCTCCCTAATACTGTGAATCCATGACCTTGCGATAAATGCGTTGTATATCATGTCGCCTTCGATGACATGGAACTTGGTGTTTTGAGTTGTACTGGCCACACTGACTGGGAGGGTAATTTCTCCTTTCGTCGTTTCACTCGCCATGTTGAATCCGTTGAGGACACGGGAGGCGGGCATGATCTGGTCAAGCAAACCAAGTTGCTCTACCACCCTCGACCGAATTATATTTTCTGAGCTACATGGATCCACGAGCACACGTTTAATTTGAAATTTACTTAAAAGAAAAGAAATTACCATTGCGTCATTGTGAGGTTGAAACAAGGTATTGATGTCCTCTTCGCTTAATGAAAGGGCATCCTCGGGCATGTGTCTCCGAGACTGCTTTTCTCTAGTGATGGATACTTTTGTTCATTTAAAAATCGGTCCCTGGAGGACGTCGACTCCTCCGATAATCACGTGGATAACATGATGTGGTTCTTCTATTTAATTTTTCCTGTTTCCTCTCTTTCCGGAACCTGATTTTTGGCTCGATCACTGAGAAACTCTTGAAGGTTACCCATGCTAATCAATTGGGCCACCTCTTCTCGTAGTTGTCTGCTGTCCTCGGGCCTATGGCCGTGCGTACTGTGAAATTCGCATATCAGGTTCGGGTTCCTTTGAGAAGGATCTGATAGCATGGGTTGTGGCCACCTGGTGTCTTTGATTTTACCTATGACCGATACTATATTGGAAACATCAGTGTTGAAATTGTACTCAGATAGCGGGGGTTCTTCTATCGGCCCTGCATGCCTGTCGAACCTCGCTTTATTTACAAGTCCCCAAGGATTCATGCCTCGGTCCATTCTTTGGTCACTCTGAGGTATGTTGCGCCTTGGTATATTTCTCCGATTCTCTACGTATGGTTGATACCTCTGATTGTTTAGCCTTGGCTCTCTTTTTGGAAGACTCGATTCCTTTGCTAAGATTCTGCTAGGATACACCGAGCCCGAAGGGGCTTCCAATTGGTTGTCCTCGAACTTGATCTTCGATTGATACCTGCTGTGCATGTCCTCCCAAACCACGGCGGGGTACTCGATTATGTTTTTCTTCAGCGACTTTGAAGCTATCGCCCCTGAGTGAAGGCTTGCACCGCCTAATCATTGGCTTCTATCTTCTTTTCGCCTGATTCGATCCTCTTTGTGAGGTCCTCCAGCATCTTCATAAGAGCGGGGTCGGCTGCTGACCCGTTGTTGCTCGACCTCTCCGGTGCCTGATCACCTCGAGGAGCCAGTTCCGGTGGTGCTGTGCTCAGAGTTTTTTGATGACTTTGCAGCTGAGAAATAGCTACTTGTTATGCTGGCAACATCTCAAAAATGACGTGAAGGCTAACTTTTCTTTCCCTTTAAGCAAGAGCTTTCTGTTCTTCGTGTTGTTCTCCCTCGTGCACACTCCCACCTGTATGAGAGCTTACATTTACATGTTGAGCGTTGTGTGAGCTCTCGTCGATGGGGATTTGCACAGGTGCCCCTTTAGGGTTTTGTGGTGGTACACCGGTACCTGAAGTAGCTGCACCATTCTTACCATGATCTTCAGGGCCATTGTTTTCATGTGCATTCACTGAGTTAGATATTTTCTTACCTGAAATTGAAGATTCTTGACAAGGAAAAATGTAAAGAATAACTTGTGTTTTTTAGAAAACCAGCACCAAAATAATCAACTATTATTTTTAGCTCCGCGGTGGGTGCCAAACTGTTTACCTTGAAAAATGGTAATTACAATTATATTTGATTATGTGTTTCTAAAAATACGTGATCTATTTTAATATCGGTTGATTAGGTAGTAGATATTGAATGTGAATTGAGGAAATGAAATAAGAACAAAAGGAAATAAGATTATGCAAATTGAGCAGCGGAGAGATTGGTCTCGAGGGTGATTGGTATAAGGGAATGCTAGACATAGGACGACCTAACACGGTATAGAAACTTATACATGTGACATATGCGCCTATAAAGCTGACATGACCATTTGTAAACTCAAAACCTAGCCCGACAAGGCCATACAAGTATCCATACACCTGATATTTGTCTACAAGCCTCTACGAGTACATACACATCAAAAAGGTCGGGATAGGGCCCCGCCATACCAGTCAATGCATGTCCCAATTATACTGACCAAATAGGAAACTTCGAAGCAAGTGGAGTGCAGCAATACCTTCAACTGAGCTGATAGCCTACTAGGAGGACTATCAACCTGTCTATAGGGACCTGCAGGCATGAAATGCAGCGTCCCCAAGAAAAAAGGGACGTCAGTAGGAATAAAGTACTGAGTATGTAAGGGAGAAAAGTATAACTAATAACAATAATGTAAAGAGAGATGTATGAGATACAACATGTAACATCTGAGTGCCTCTGAGAGATAGTGACATGAAATGTGTGATACATATATATACATAATCTTATAAAAACATCCGCCTCTGGTGGGCATCATCATCATATCATACCCGGCCTCGAAGAGGACTCGGTAAAAACATACCCGGTCATCATAAGGGTAGGTAGAATCGTACCCAGCCACTTGGAGCTCGGTAAACACAATTGATCAGTGGTTGCAAAATAGGTGCCGTACCCGGCCGACCATAGCGCGGCTCGGTAGAGTAAAATAGATACTATATATAATTCATGCTAGACTCATGGAATCATGCTCTTAACCTTTCGGAGTGACGTAAGGTAGTTGCACCTTCGATTTACATTATGGACATCATACCATCAATATGAACTTCACTAGGACTCAATGATCACACATACTTTCTTATAATAACTTTGTAAGGAAAGAACAACATGGACAACCTTAGTAGCTAGGAGTAGATTCATTATGAAATAATGTCTCATTTACGTTCGTTTCACTTTAGATCATGCCAAAAGAATGAAGGAAGTGCTTTAACATACCTTATCATAATGTTTCCACTTACCAAGTTGAACTCTCCACTTCTCACCTTAATCTACAACAACGATAATAATACTATCACTAAGTTACTAAAGGTACAACTATCGCACAACAAGCGACAAACTTATTTTGTTAAAAACGGGCAACATCTCCCCTATTATCCTTACTTTCTCCAAATTCAAGATAACACCAACAACAACAACTTCAGAAAAGTCCTTCGAAGAAAGCATATTTTTAATAACTTCAAACTGAAAAATTTAGTATGAAAATGAAATGAATCATATAGAGGCCCCTCGAACAAAACATATTTCATAAGATCAAAATGAAAGTAGTAAAATCATAAGTAGCCCCTCGGACAAAATATGTATCATAATCAGCTCCTCGAGCATGCCTCACAGTCACTCAGCGCCTCACAATCACTCAACACATCACAGTCACTCATGCCTCCCAATCGCTCGTCACTCGCCACTCGGCATTCGGTGCGCTCACTGGGGGCGTGTACAGACTCCAGAGGGGCTCCTTAAGCCGAAGCGCTAATATCACTCAACATCTCACCATCACTCAGCAGAACCACTCAAGAGGCTCCTCGGGCGAATCAGTAAAACAGGGTACTCGAACCAAAACATCATTTTAAATCTCAAAGTAGTGTAAATCAGGTTATGTTTCGAAAACAATAAGCACAATGTGGTTGAGTGAAATCATCAACAAATAGTGAGGGAAAACAGAAGTAAAAAGCCCCCAAGGGGTCTAAACAGATCGGCACGAGGCCCCAATCACGGCTTCTAGCCCAAATATTTCAACAATCTTTAGAACATTATCTAACATAAGGTTTTGAGTAAAATATGCAACTCATTAGTTGCCGCACAGAGGACCTAGTCCAATCCAAAGATGAGTATGCGCCATATACTCATCGTCTGACATGTGCGCCATTCTAAAATCAGTGAGAAATATGTAGTCCGGGGTTCCATACCCTCAGGAGAAGATTTATAACCATTACTTACCTCTACCAGGCCACAACACTAGTCTGCTATGCTCTTGCCCCTCGAACTGGATTTCGATGTCTCCAAATGTAGCCAAAACTAGTTTACCATCATCAATATATATCAAAGGATCACAACCAAATCGAAAAATGTCAAATTATACAAGAATCTCAAAATTCGGCAAAACCCGAACCCCGGGCACACGTCTCGGGATTCGATAATTCTTACATCACTGGAAACCTCGTCCTCCCACGATTCTACTGATACAAAAATCATCACAATCAGGTCACAATTGCCTACCCAAAATCTCAAAAGAAAATTACAATTCTCCACCCCTTCCTTCCCAACCTTTTCCTTCTTAAATCCTCAAATTCACAAGCCTAATCCGAACAAAATAGCATAGAAACGATGTTAATAACCCGAGAACTTACCTTCACTGAAGAACCACAAATTCCCTTCTTCAAATTGCCTTCAAAGAGCTCCTCCTGCATGCAAAAATGGTGAAATGGGAGAATTTTCACGGAGGCCCTTTTTATACTATTTCTGCCAGCATTTTCTCACCTACGGACACTTAGACGCATTTGCGGACCCGCACTTGCGGTCCCAGGTGCGCACCTGCGGAAGTCCCACTAACGGACCAATTTCGCACCTGCGGCTTCGCAGGTCCAGCCATAACTTCGCGCCTGTGGAAATTCCCCTGCCTAGCCTCTTTGGCACCTGCGCATGTCCCATCGCAGCTGTGACATCGTACCTGCGGCAACCAATCCGCAGGTGCGGCCAACACCAGAAACTCACACCAACAGCTACTTTCTTCAAATTTTCCATGTTCAAAACCCCGCCAACCATCCAAAATCAATCCCGAACCCCTCAAGGCCCCAACCAAACATACCAACACACCCCATAGCATTATTCCAACTTATTTGAGCCTTCGAAACACAAAAAACAACACGAAAACACCAAAATTACATCAAATTCAAGCCTATGAACTTTGAAACTTTCAAATTTCGTCCACTATGCCGAAACCAACAAAAACACCTCCGATTGACCTGAAATTTTGCAGACATATCCAAAATGACATTACGAACCTGCTCAACTTCCGAAATTTCATTACGACCCCGATAGCCTATTTTCCACTGCCGACCGAAAATCACCAAAAACTAACTTTCGCCAATTCAAACCTAATTCTACACCGGACATCAAAACCTCATTCTGAACACACTCCTAGGTCCCAAATCACCTAATGAAACCATCTGAGCCATAAAATCCGCATTCCGAGGTCGTGCACCAATAAGTCAATTTTCAGTTGACTTTCTCAACTATTAGGCTACCTTGAGAGACCAAGTGCCTCAATTCTCATCATGACCACTCTGAACCCGAACCAACCAACCCAACACTCATAAATGAAGTTGAACCACATAAAATGAAGGTCAAACCGGGGAAACGGGGCTAAACTCTCGGAACAACCGGCCGGGTCGTTACATCCTTCCCTACTTAAACATATGTTCGTCCTCGAACGTGCCAAAAGTTGTTCTCCAACACCATCAAACTCTTATGTAGCTTACCATGCACATACCCGGGGGTGATCCCACGTCACCCTATCCCATATAGGTCCAATAGCACAATACCGTTGAAATTTCAAAATCCAAATCCTGGCCCATAAACCTTTGAACAAAATTCCCACTTCTGAAATAATATACAAGATCAAAATTTCCATAATTATAGACTGGTCAAGTCTGAACATGCTGAATCAAGCCATATTCGCACCCAAGATGAAATCACAAAATACACCGCGTGACTCAAACACTCATAGTAATAACTCTTAACCACAATAACTTCTCAGAACAACCCCATACCGGTACATAACCCCTCATCAAGAAATGCCTCGCTCGAACATTTTCATTTATTGCCGATGATGAAAGAAGCACGTAGAACTAACAACCATTTGTCCGATCAGTCACACATGAAACTCCCCCTTCCCAATCAGGAATTATAGCATTTTCTAAGCCGACTCCCGATATTTATCTTTCCAACTATGCTGTAGTTAATTCTGAAAACATTCATTCTAGGTCCAATGACCTCTTCTAATCCATCACAACCACCTTGAAGACATGTCACATCGATACAATTCGAAGCCAAAACTTGTGCAACGCGTGCACATAACAGCTACATCATAATGCAATCAAATTATATAAAAGATCCACACGAGAGGACTATCATTCTATTAACAATTACCGTCACCATGTCATACTAACATCCTAGCACACACCGTAAAAATAAAAAACACATGAATCCAAAACCAAAGGTCATACCCCTACATAACTCCGCTACACTGCGCGATCTCATCCCACGCCGGACCACTTGAAATACTTCAAGACAACTTGCCCAAAATCAATAACTATTCGAAATTCGACATCAAGTACTCAAAGTGCATTTCCACAACCACGGGGGAAACCAAAAGATACCATGTAACCCGAAACAGAAGGTATATAACCAACACGTCTCAATCTTGCAACACCCAATTACTTACCTTACTCAAATCTAGCTATAACGCCCAATTAGAACCGCACGATATGTGCATATAACAAATAATCACCACTCCTCTCAACACCGAAGGGTAACTCATAGATCACTCCAGAACATGAACAAATCAATCACAATCGAATGGTACATTTCTCAATAATAGAAATTTGGAGCCAACAATTCTGACCCGGTGTAGAACACACACCCATATCATCCTACCAGTGACCCTAAATTAACTATGATCACCCATAACAGATAGATTACTTACCAAAAAGTTCATAATGAATGAATCATGGTACATACTAACATACGACTAGCTTAGCTCGCATGTTCACAATTCACTACCACAAAATATCATGTTTATCAGAAGTCTCCGTCTCGAAGTCCATGAAATGTACGGATTACCATATCTGATAAAACATTCCACCACTCGAATACATAACACATCCCAAATACTCACGAGGGATACCCCTATAATTCTTCCATTTACAAGCAACCTTGAATATTAAAAGTCGATCCAACAATAGGGCGCCGCGATACCAATGAAGTACCCTTAACTAAAACACATTCCTCTTTCTGAAATATATACCTTCATCAAGTCGCACCAATTACTGATATCATCTACCTAGCCATCTGAAATTTCCCATGCTGCCTAAGAATTTATGACCTTCCTTTCAGAACCGAACCGTGACCTCACATATGCAAATCTCGACTCTACCCAACATACCGCACACACTATGCGAACATATAAAAAATACTAGAACTCCATGGTCCCTTTTGACCCACAGGCAACTACGTACCCAACTAGCCAAGAACTCCCATTGGATCCCATTCACAAACAAATTCACTACACGTCATAAGAAAATATGCACCCTTAACCGCGGTAGAAACCATCGGGAACTATCCGAAATCCCATTTGCGCAACACCAAACCATCACGACTGAATTCTTCTAACTCAACCAAACTACGCAGGCCACCAAAAATCCAAGAGCATTGCTATGAAACACTCGAAAAACTTGTCACCTCATGAACACCCAACAACTAATCATATCCCTTACCATACCGATCCGACCTACTACCAAGTTGCCCTATTTACCCAGTTTCTTCTGACTTACCTTCAAAATGATACTTCTTCCTACCGTAAAACCACACATTTGCAACCCAGACTCATCACATGCGACCCAAGCACAAAACCATAACGTAAGGCTCATAAGCGGTTGAATACTCCCTCAATTATCCCCAAATGCACCACATTAGAAAAACATACCCTGAAGAGACTTCCTACGAATCTAAAGCCATTACCTTCACCTTTCTGATACCGATATGTAGAATCCACGATGATGTAGAATACCACAAGTCTTGACATCCTCTAACGTAAATCTCAATCGCACTGACCAATTAGACAGAATCGACCTGACCCATTTGCACATTAACATACTAGGAAAGTAATCCACTCACTTGAAGCCACAAGTAAATTCATACACTGCACACACTACGCCTTTTACAACTTCCACTAACTCATTCAATATAACCCCATTACCCAACAAAGTACATTACAACCTATATCAAAGAAATTTCTATTACTCGTGACATTCACAGACCCCACACCTGCATGTCACAACTGATTTACTAGTATACCTCGAACTGATATCGATACCACACATAGTCGAGAAATCAACTTATCATGAACATACTCCCCCACTTGGCTCGAAGCCAACGATCAAGAGAAATAATAATTCACAATGCCCATAATAACACTATCCGTCTAACAACTCAATTCATCTGCAAATCTCGCATTCATCATTGCAATAGTCACACCAGCTTCCACAAGCGATCTAAACTCCAATTACAACATATATCATTTTACTGGTAGAAGTGAACTTATTAAAGAACTACATAAGGACCACACACCCTAGGACAACCCAAAGGAGATACCCCTGCCCGCTAGCCTCAAACATAATATCTCCATACACTTCTGAAGACCATAACTATCAAGCAATCACCACACCTTCCTGCATCTAGACACAAACAACGCCTACCCTCGAGGCATCACAATACGCGGTAAAAACCTGAAGCTGATAGCAGAACTAACAGTGGAGCGGTGGTCACAGAAATCTCGAGCTTCTGGAAGCTCTACCCACACATGTCTGACCACATGGATACCCTTACTAGACACCACGTGTCCCAAGAATGCTACTGAACTGAGCCAAAAGTCACACTCGGAAAATTGGCATAGAGCCTTTCCTCCCCGAATCCTTATAATGCCATCCTCAGATACTGAGTATGCTACTCCTGGCTACGCGAATATGCCAGGACGCCATCAATGAATACAATAGCAAGGAATGCTAATACGGCTGGAATACACCATCAATCAAATACATGAACGTTACTGGGGCAAATGATCAACTCAAAAGACATCACCAGGAACTCATAACCCAAAAGAGAAATTCGCTTCACTCCACAACTACACAACATGAGAGGTCTTCCAACATACTCACAACTCAAGGCCATATACCAAATCGAGGAAGAAATCAAACACTCAATAAACCTTGCCACATTTCCAGCCAACCCTTTTTGTCACATATCACAGTCTGAACACATCTAACAATCAAATCAAACCCACCACATAGGCCTCTAGTCACAAATTCTCATCAATAAGAACACAAACGGACATACAGGTCCCCAATTACATGTGCCCACACAATGAAAATATCAGATATCAAGCCACTGAATGAATCTGGCCTCAAGTCCTCCAGATTGGACCATTACCAACATGCCAAAATCACATCTCATCCAAAGGAGCCACAAGCCGTCGATGCACAGCTGATGCCAAGCGCTCTCGTGCGAGTTCGAATACATGGAAGGAATTCAAGTGTTGCGCGCTTGGCTGGATACAATGCATTCGCACGACAAGAATTTTTTAAAAATGTGAGCCTAAGGTTTCCGCAGCCTCTCGAAGATAAGTACAAATGTCTCCGTACCGATCCGTAAGACTACACTAAACCTAATCATGATCGTTGAGTCCTATGTAAACTAGGCTCTCATACCAAACTGTCACGACCCCAAATCCTAAACCAACCGTGATGGCGCCTATCGTGGAACTAGGCTAGCCAACCACTGCATGTTCGAAAATTCTGTTAAAAATCCCAATCGAGTTTCAAGCATTTCATAAAACATACATAGATTACTAAATAAAGTAGGCCAATTATACAGTACCACCAACACAAAAAACCGGAGCCAACATGTCATGAGCATCTAGAAGAATAAGCCAATATATACTATTATAATACAAAACCTCTGAATAAAAGCTAGATACAACTAGAAGGGAAAACAGAGATGATGCAGACGCTGAACAACTACCTCTATATCCTGCAAATCTGGCTCTGCGCGGAATAAATGGCTAATGCTCGGTATCTGCACCTGAATCTACACACAGGGGTGCAGGGAGTAATGTGAGTATGCCAACTCAGTAGTAATGAAAATTAATCAAGTCTAAGCGGCAAGGAAACACATAAAATGAATGCCATAAAATCACAATATACACAGCCTTACATTTCAATAGTGTAAACATAGATATACGAAATCATCATGCCTTAAAACCAACTTCAGAAAAGCCCTGTGAAGAAAGCATATTTTTAACAACTTCAAACCGAAAGATTTAGTATGAAAGTGAAATGAATCGTATAGGGGCCCCTCGGGCAAAACAAATTTCATAAGTTCAGAATGAAAGTAGTAAAATCATAAGTAGCCCCCTCGCGAAAAACATGTATCATAATCAGCCCCTCGGGCATGCCTCACATTCACTCAGCAACTCACAATCACTCAACACCTCACTATTACTCATGCCTCCCAATTTCTCGTCACTCAGCACTCGGCACTCGGTACACTCACTGGGGCTGTGTACAGACTCCGGAGGGGCTCCTTCAGCCCAAGCGCTAATATCACTCAGCACCTCACCATCACTCAGCAAAACCACTCAAAAGGCCCATCGGGCGAATCAGTAAAATAGGGTACTCGACCCAAAACATCATTTTAAATCTCAAAGTAGTGTAAATTAGGCTGAGTTTCAAAAACAGTAAGCATAACGTGATTGAGTGAAATCATCAACACATAGTGAGGGAAAACAACAGTAAAAATCCCCCAAGGGGTCTAAACAGATCGGTACGAGGCCCCAAACACGACTTCTAGCCCAAATATTTCAACAATCTTTAGAACATAATTTAACATAAGGTTTTGAGTAAAATATGCAACTCATTAGTTGCCGCGGAGAGGACCTAGTCCAATCTAAAAATCAGTATACGCCACATACTTATCGTCCGACATGTGCGCCATTCTAAAATAAGTGAGAAATATGTAGTCCGGGGTTTCATACCATCAGGACAAGATTTATAACCATTACTTACCTCTACCGGGCCACAACACTAGTCTGCTATGCTTTTCCCCCAAGAACTGGCTCCCAATTGCTCTGAATCTAGCCAAAACCAGTTTAACATCATCAATATATATTAAAGGATCACAACCCAACCGAAAACTATCAAATTATACAAGAATCTCGAAATTGGGCAAAACCCGAGCCCCGGGCCCATGTCTCGGAATTCGATAATTCTTACATCACTAGAAACCTCATCCTCCCACGATTCTACTCATACCAAAATTATCACAGTTGAATCACAATTGCCTACCTAAAACCTCAAAAGAAAATTCCAACTCTCCACCCCTTCTTCCCAACCTTTTCCTACTTAAATCCTCAAATTCACAAGCCTAATCCGAACAAAATAGCATAGAAACAATATTAATAACTAGAGAACTTACCTTCACTGAAGAACCACGACTTCCCCTCTTCAAATTGCCTTCAAAGAGCTCCTCCCGCATGTAAAAATGGTGAAATGAGAGAATATTCACGGAGGCCCTTTTATACTAATTCTGCCAGCATTTTCGCACCTGCAGACACTTAGTCGCACCTGTGGAAGTCCCACTAACGGATCAATATCGCATCTGCGGCCAATCCTCCGCACCCGCGGCTTCGCAGGTGCGGCCATAAATTCGCGCCTGCGGAAAATCCCCTGCCTAGCCTCTTTAGCACCTGCGACATCGCACCTGCGGCTACCCATCCGCAGGTGCGGCCAACACCAGAAACTCACACCAACAACTATTTTCTGCAAATTTTCCAAGTTCAAAACCCCGCCAACTATCCGAAATCAATCCCGAGCCCCTCGGGGCCCCAACCAAACATACCAACACACCCTATAGATTTATTCCAACTTAGTCGAGCTTTAGAAACACCAAAAACAACACGAAAACACCAAAATTACATCAAATTCAAGCCTATGAACTTTGAAACATCCAAATTTCGCCAACTAAGCCAAAACCAACCAAAACACCTCCGATTGACCTGAAATTTTGCAGACATATCCAAAATGACATTACGAACCTGCTCCAACTTCCGAAATTCAATTCTGACCCGGATAGGCTATTTTCCACTGCTGACCGGAAATCACCAAAAACTAACTTTCACCAATTCAAGCCTAATTCTACACCGGATATCAAAACTTCATTCTGAACACACTCCTAAGTCCCAAATCACCTAATGAAACCATCCGAGCCATAAAACCCACATTCCGAGATCGTTCACCAATAAGTCAAATATTAGTTGACTTTCTCAACTATTAGGCTATCTTGAGAGACCAAATACCTCAATTCTCATCATGACCATTTTGAACCCGAACCAACCAACCCAACAATCATAAATGAAGCTGAATCAGATAAAATGAAGCTGAAATGGGGGAAACGAGGCTAAACTCTCGGAACGACCGACCGGGTCGTTACACTTCCATGTTATTCTTGTAGTGATCAATATAGGCTTATATCCTTCAAAATATTGAAATATGTCAGGCCATAATAATAGAATATTATGAATCCAATCATACCTCACCCTTGCCAGCTGATGCAATGTCCTATTGGTCTCATGAATCACCCTATTTGTGGACACGGAACCCCCATGTTTACCTGCATTTCTTCTCTTCCAAAGTTCCCAAGTGATAATAACAGGTACTGCTTGAAACAATGGCTTTAACTTTGGACAACATTGAGCATACTACTAATTCCTTAAACCATGCTTCAATTGAATCAATGGCACAATAATTCCAGCAGCCCCCATGAATAAGTTTCATACTTTAGAGGCAGTAGGACTTGTGACAAATATATGCTCAATTGATTCCTCTTGGGGCTGCTGACAACACCAACACCTAGACATCACCATTTTCCGTTACCTCCTCCACATGCCACCAGACGCTATTTTCTACCTCCACAATCTCCATAAAAAGAAGGATATATCGAATGGTAGGCCTTTAATACACATTAACTTGAATTCCTGATTAGGATCAGCCCTATGCTTTAATATTTGCCAAGGACTGCTAACACTGAACTTGCCTGAAGGAGTTGGCATCCAGTATGTCCTATCCTAGTATCCTTCACTGCCTTCATAATGCACATTTACCCTTATATGTTATGTAATTTCCTCATTGAAGGCTTGATCTAGCAGTTGATCATGCCATGTTTCACCTTGCCGCAATTCTGCCACATCTTGAAGATCTTCATTAATTGGAAGTCTTCTGGTAATACGTGATTTAGTGCACCCAATCTAGTCTAATTTTCATGCCAAATATTAGTTGTTCCACTCTTCAATTCCCATAGGATCTAATGTTCTACTTTTTCCCTTGCATTCAACATTTGTCTCCAAACATGAGACCCCTTTCTAAATTGTACCACAGTTGGTATCTCCTTCTTGCAATACTTATTCGACATGAAATTAGACCACAAATATTTTGTGGTACTAAACCTCCACCATAGTTTAGCAAACAATGACCTCGACACATCATGTAAGGACCTAAAACCTAGGCCCCTTTCCTCTTTAGGAAGGCAAAGATTTTGCCATGAAGCACAATTTCTGCTTCTCCCTTCTTCCTTTTTCATCCAAAAGAACCTAGCAAAAATCTTATGAAGATGCTACAGGATATTTTTTGGTGGATGAAGGACTGATAAAATGTATACTGGCATACTTTGCAACACACTAGAAATGAGTGTTGCTTTTCCTCCAAATGATAGAAGCTTTCCTTTCCATGAATACAATTTAGCCTTTACTTTCTTGATAAGATCCTCATAATATTCCTTCCTCATTCTAGTGTAGAAAATAGGACACCCTAGATATGTGAAGAGGAATTAACCTCTTGCAAATCATGTAATAGCTCCAACCGCCTGGCACAATCCAGTAGGAATCTTTGCATAGATGTAGTATGAACTCTTATCTTTGTTGATCATCTAGCCTGATATCTTCTCATAGTTCCCAATACCGCCATAATCTTGCTCAAGGATAGAGGATGAGTAGAAGCAAAAATTATTGTATCATCAGTATATGCAAAGTGATTTATAGGATCAGACCACTTAGGCATTCCAAATCTCACAAATGACATGTCTTCAAATAGCTTATTCAAAGACCTGGAAAGTACCTCAGCTGATAGAATGAACAATGCTAGTGATAGAGGATCCCCTTGCTTCACACCCCTTGTAGACTTAAAGAACCCTGAGGACTGCCCATTCACCAATACTGAGTACCAGTTATTTTACACCAAGTTCCACACCATGTTGATGAAGTGCTCAGAAAATCCCATCTTCCTTAGTACATGCAATAAGCACTTCCATGAAACCTTATAATAGGACTTAGCCATATCAAGCGTGATTACAACATTAGGTGGCTTCCCCCTTAACCTTATGTCAGTGACAATTTCTTGAGTCAATAAGATGTTCTCAAATATACTCCTACCCTTCATAAATACAGATTGATTATGAGATATTAGAGAAGGCAAAAAAATTTCCAATCTATCATGTAACACCCTAGACAAGTCATTGTTAATGACGTTGCTCAAGCTAATAGGTCTTAAGTAAGAAAAGGTCTCAACTCTAGGTTTCTTAGGTAGCAACACTAGATTGGTGTGAGTTATTGATTTAGGCAGTGCAACTCCTCCGTAGAAGTGTAGCATCATGCTATGTATATCAACACCAATAACATCCCAGCATGTTTGATAAAACAGGCCAGTGAATCCATCTGGACCACTAGCACTCTCCCCACTAAGCTAAAAAACATATGCCTTTACCTCTTCAATTGTTGGCAATCTGCTAAGTTCCATATTATATTCCATAGTGACCATCGAAGGTACATTATTGAGCAAGGAGAAGTCAGATGCCATTTGTGAATTATTTTTTATAGAAGTCCACTAAAGCTGTAGCCAGTTGCTCCTGGTCTTCAATCCATACCCACTTCAACTTTTGATCCTCTTTAGTTGCAATTTCTTTCTTTTTCCATTTACATGATTGTGAAAGAAACTTGTATTCCAATCTCCTTCAGCAAACCAAGTCATCCCAACATTTTGCTTCCAATACTACTCCGGAATATTCAAGTATTTCTTCAATTCAGATTAAGCCTTTTGAACCACAATCCTATTCTGAATTGTAGGATCTTCATCAAACAACATCTCTTTCACCTTAACAATGTCCTCCAAAATTTCCAATTGCTTGAAGATATCACCAAATGTTTCCCTACTCCATTTTGACAGTGCTGCCTTCACCCTCTTGAGCTTCAGCTTGAACATAAAAAATAGATCCCTTATGAGATCAGCTTCCCAATTCTTCTTCGCCACATCCATAAATGTAGCATGCTTAGTCCAAAAGTTCATGAAACTGAAAGGCTTGACAAAATTGGTGGTCTGCTCCCTACATGTCATTAACTGATGCATGATCTAATCCAGTTATGATTAGATGTTCAACTTCAATATTTGGCAACATGTTCTGAAATGGAATATTAACAAAGATCCTATCCAATCTCTTGAATATACACGCAACATTGGGTCGCCCATTCCACCATGTAAATGTTCTTCCTTTATATCCTTGCTAAAACAAACCACACGAGTTTACACAAAATACAAAATCCTCAAATTCAGGAGGGTGTACTGGCAGTCCTCCTATTTTCTAATCTTCATGCAATATCACATAGAAATCCCCTCCTACCAACAATAGAAATTTCATATCACATGCTAAATAATACAAGTGATCCAACAATTCGAACCTCTCCATTGCTGAACATTTTGCATAAACAAATGTCATCATCATGTGTTTCCCCAAATCACGGTGAACCACTCTCGCAATCACCTGTTGCTCAGTATCCTCTACTAATTCCTATTCCACCCTGCATCAAAGAATAAATATATCTACCCATTAATATTTTCATAAGCAGTCTCTATATTCAACCTCCTTATATATCTATCAATTAATCTCTTCTTTTGAAAAGGCTCCATCAATGCAACTACACAAAAACTATGCTCCCTATTCATGTTGATCACCCTATGAAAGGCCTACTATGTATTCACAGACCTTATGTTCCGTATTAATGTTTTGATCATCATCATTTAGATACAGAAGCTGCCCTCCTGGGCATTATTCTTGAAGGTTGTGGTAGCTCTTTATTATGATCCTTCTTAGTTTTCTTATCTCCTTTAGTGCGAGCTGTGGGTGATAAATCTCCTTCCCTAGCGACTTGTTTGAAGTTTTCTACTGTTGATTCATCATCTCCTTCATCCTCCATTGGATTTTGTCTCATTAAGTCTTCATGAATCGGTGTCACATTGTGTGTAACTAAATCATGTAAATGTTGTAGAGGAGTCTTTTGTGGAACTATAATTTGCAGCAGCATAATTTGGTCAGTGCCAGAATCCATAGCAACTTCCCTTATTTCCCCAGTTTCTTTTGGAATAATTGCCCGCTCATCAACCTTTTCATTGCTATTCACCATAGAAGAAGTAGCAACCTGCATCATTTTGAATTGTTGCTCATATACACTGTCTAGCCCAGGAATTACTATTGTAGTATGCTCAGAAATGTCTGTTCTATTGATATCACCACCCATTCCATTTCTTGTGCTTTGGTATGACCCTATTGTATCATCCATGTCCTTCAAATTATCATCTCTATCAAGAAGGTTCTCTAATGCATACACCGGAACAGCATTTACATAGGCTAAAATCTTGCTAGTTGCACCAGGGAAAGGGTTATATTGTTGCATCATCAGGTGACCCTGGCGCCAGGCCTGGCAACGCCAGCCTAATGCCTGGGGTACCTGGCTTTAGGCCTCGCATCGCCAACCTAATGCCTGGGGAGCCTGGCTTTAGGCCTGGCGTCGCCAGCCTATCGCCATGTGGGCTGTTTTACCTTAGTTTGTCTCATGATGTCTTTGTCGTGCCTAGTCAAGCGTCCTCCACCACAATTGAATCACTCCCCACAACCTTTGTTGAATCTACAAATCTTTGAGATGAAATATCTTGACATGACTGGTTTGTAGTCACATTGAGTTTTCTTAGCTCCTCTTTGCTAGTTCCAAACCTTCTATGAGCCCAGTTGATTGTAGATTCCTTATTAGCTTTTTTATCAGTACTTTTATCACTAGGAACAATAGGATTAGCCTTAACTAAGTTCACATTATGCTGAACATCATTTTCTCAACTGCTTCCTTCATTACACGCTTAAGTTCCTGTTGATACCTTCTCCAGCTAGTTTAGTATTAGCATCCTTCCCAACCTTAACCCTAGAAGCCTTAGGATTAGGGATTGACACTTCGGTATTGCCATCTTTTCCCTTCTCATGGACCTTCTTGGATTGCTTTTACCCACGTTCCTTCTTCTTACCATTGTTATGATCCTCACCTTTGCCTTCAGAAATTTGTAGAGTAGGCTGATGAACTTCCTCAACCTCTAGTGCATTGAACTTGTTCTTGGTTGATACTTCCTAAATTTTGGCCTTCCCTTTACCCTTGTCAACTTCCTTACCTTATTTGTTATCAACAATGTGACCCCGATTATCCCGTTGGTATTATTCTTCCTTGCTTATATCCATTCCTTCTTGGCATGATTAGTAGCAGGCTTACCAACCACCTTTCCACTTGACAGAACCATTGTTGAATTTGCAGTTGTACCAATTGCTTCTTTCCTTACAACAACTGTCTTCTCCTTGCCTTGATCCTGAACATCTTCATCAAATCTCTTGTGTAATTCAGGATGAATTACCTAGAATTCTGCCTCACTATGCCATTGTTTCTTGCAAGGCTTGCAAGATTTATGCATATAATAATACTTAATACTAATCCATTTAAACTCTTCTGGTCTATACTCATTAGATTCTTCAACAATCTTAATACATTGAGGGAAATTACCTAGAAAATTCACTTCCACCTTTACTTTAGCACAACTAGGTCTAGTCCGATTTTGAGTTTCTAGGTCTACATGTAATGGATTACCAACTGCACGAGCTTTGAAAGTACACATTCCTTATCAATGAAATTTGGAGGATGTTCTAGAAAACTAATCCAAGTTATGGCAGTTGGAGTCTGTTCATCAGGTGTCCACCATGGATTCCATTTTGTACAACGTATCTGTCACATGTCTGATTGAGCCTTTAAATAAAAAGCTGGCTTTGAAAGAAGATGAACATAATCCTCCAATAAATACAACCTAATTAACACATGATTGTCTTCAATCAAGCCAAATGAACAATGACCCTTAATCTCACATTGAATTGGAATCACTTTATTTAATTCATCAATAACAGGTTTCCTATATGAAAATTTCCCAAGAACTGCAAGTTGAAGCCCTTGTTGTACGATGGATTGTTTCACTTCTTGTTTCTTCAACTTCACAACTGCTTTTCCATGAAGAAACTCAACTGGTTTCAATTGTAGCGTAGCTAGGGTTTGCATGGGCGTATTTATGACAGTAGGGTTTAATAAACTCGCATACATTTTAGGTATATTAGGGTTTGGATTAGGGTTTGTAGGGCTGGTAACGGCTGAGGGGGGAGGAAGACGACGGACCAACCTCAGGAGGAGGCTGACCACCGGCGTGGAGGCCATAAATGGCAGTCGCTGGTGTGCACTATTGATCGCAAGTTGGAGGATAGAAGCGAGATTTTGTAATAACTTTGGTAATTGAGACTTGATTCTGAAATGTTATTAATCACGAGTCTATAATTTTCTGGGTCCAATAATCAGACTCCTGATTTACTAAGTTGATGTAAGTATTTAGTTTTCTCTTCCTTCTGATCAACCTTTTATGTAGTCTTAAGTTATATTCCGATCTGCGACTCTAGTTATTAGTTATTACTTTTAGCCTTCCATGGGATCTATGTAATATCCATCATACAATCCTTTAACAATTCAATCCTTTGTCTATGACCTGGGCTCCATTCTTCCTTTCAACTTACACTTAAACCTTTTATGACTGTATGATTGTCAAGATATATGTTGCATGGATAATACTCTGAACTCTTAAGTGCGTTTATAACGTAACCAACTATGGATCATTCATCGAATAATTCCTTCTCGTCTTTCTTTAAACGTAAGCTATTACTTTTCCTGGTATTTCTGCTCCCTTGTTGCGTGCATACTTAGCTTATCTTAGGGCCCACACATATTGGAATTACATACAACACATATGATCTTGAATATCACTTCTGATTTTCTTCCCGTTCATTAGCCACGGTAGGTGCCACCTTCTTATATAGTGCATACAATGTTGTTGTGAGACTGTTATTACATGACCATTTCCTCTTTAGGTTATTGTTCTTAGGTTAATGTCTTCTTCCTTATTTCTTCAGCTAGTCTTTCATTGTAGTACTTAGGGAGGACCCTCTGATTCTTGCAAGGCTGCGAGCTTATTACATAGTTTATCCGGTGGAATTTTTTATTTTTTTTCTTGCTTGTAATTATCCTTACTTACTTACCGTCATGACCTTGTGCTCGTAGGGTTGCTTCTAGGCTGATATATTGTCTGTCTTCCCAATGGCACTCTCTTTATCTCCGTAACACTCATACTATACCTTTACTATCCCAACTCCTATCTTAATATTTCTCAAGGTTACAATGTCATATCTGCGAGACTGAATGCCTCATGTTGGGGTTCACTATGTTTATCTTGCACGATCTGTTGATTCGTCTGTATCCTCTGTATTCCGCATAATCATTCTTGGGTTATTTCTTTTGTCTTAACTTACCACTCGTGTTGGCTCCTTTTTAATCAAAAACATCCAGGGCCGGAACCCTTACTTCCTCTCTTTGACGTCATGCTTGCATAATGTTCTCGAGTTGTAGCATATCTGTAGGATTTGAATAAGTTCTATCTCATTCCTTTCTCATTTTTATTGCATTCTTCCTTTACCATTCCATAGTTACTAGAATTACTTAATTTTGACTTAATGTCACATCACTCCATATTCCCCCCGTTAAGGGAGTATTAAGATTTAGAGCTATGATGATCTACGTATAGATGTTTTACCTCTTCATCTTTGGCATCTTTTCACATCATTGATGAACCTTACTTGCCTTGCGATAATCTTTCTATATCAAGGATAATAAAATTACTTACTCGCAGGGTGACACTTAGTGTAACTGGCACATACAGTCCCTTAAGCTTAACTTTTCTCACATTGTTTGCTTTAGGGAAGCATCTCCCTGAATGACCATTCTTTGAATTTCTTATGAATCTTCTTCTGTTGTCCATTCAATTATCGCCGGAACGAAATTTGAAATTCTCACGATACCGACATTATCAAATAACTCAGTCCCTAATTCATGTTTAGTTTATCTTGTTCATCAGTCCATACTAATTTCTATTATTCAGGGGTCTAACATTCCTTCTGGTAGTTGCGTTGGAGTCACAAACTTTATTTCTCGAAATGAACATATAACTTTATGGCCTATACTCTTTTGTTGTCTTAAAGCTTGTCACCTCTCGTCGTTTCCTTCACTTGATCATAGACTTTGTAATACTGTCATCTTTTTGATCTACTGTTGTCATCCATGTATCATATATTACTCATAATGCTCTATTGACTCTCTTCTTATTTCCCACTAATATTTATGTCTATCACTTTATTCTGAAAACTTCAACAAGATATTCTTTTGCTTTTAGCTCCCTTTTTCTCTGTCCAGTGGCTCTTCAGGTTGCTCAACTTTCTCGCTCTACTAGGGACGGGAGGCATACTAAGGTAATATTTATCCCTTCTAGGCTTTCAGTGCCTATCTTCTGAATTCTTGATCATGTTAGTATTCACATCTAATTGTAATATTATAGAGTACACCAGGGTGTCTCACAAGGAGATCTATTAGTATGTTCTCAATCCTTTGAAAATGTCAATTGACGCAAATAATTCATCCACCATTTTGGGTCACACTAACCCCAACCGGATCCTGATATCCCGTCCTTTTCTTAACTACACCTGTTAGCCCCCATATGGCATAATTGAGATGGGTGTGGCCAATTATACATACCTCTGTTACTGTTTAAGGTAACTCACAATGCCTATATTTTTCTGCCTGAGTTGAAAATACCGATAATCTTCATTAACTGGGTACCTCGTACCCTTCTCACTTTGCTCCCTTTACTTGTTAAAACTTGTAGCTACCTTATGAATTTATCGTTTCTTTTTACCATATGGGTGGATAGTTCTTCATGCCGTAGGGCTCATTTTCCATAAGCTCACATGTCTTAGGACACACATGATCTACTGAAGACCTTACATTTACTCATCATAAGTATCATGTAAAATCGAGTTCCTCTGACACAACTCTCCCACAGCCACATGCAATCTCTTACAGTTGTCTTTTGGTTGTAGGTATCGTCTTATTATGAGTAACATAGAGTTTAGGAGTTTGAATTCTTACAACTGAGCTATATCACACGATATAGAGTAAGAGAAAGAGTGACAATCCTAAATGCCCTGTAGCCTCCTACTTATAATTGTGGTGCATGACACACCCATAAACAAGACTCTACTAGACACATCTTGTAGACTCCCTAGGACAGAAATGCTTTGATACCACTTTTGTCATGCCCCGAAACTGGGGCTTGAGACCGGCACCCGGTGCCTCAACTATACTTGCGTACCAACTTGCGACTAAGAGATGCTGAACATATAATGTCATACTTTGGCCATGGGCTACATTGAAAAACAATTTTCGATCACTTCCTAAACATCAATATAAAGCTAGGACGACAAGGCCGACCTAACTACTACAACTGGCAAACCAACAAAATATACAAACAAGGCTTAGAATCCCAATATACTGCACTAACAGACATCATATGTCTACAAGCCTCTACTGATTGATGTATTGTGATCGAAACAGGGCCCCGAACTATCCATAACATATACATAAATATATACACAAGATGTACATAAAACTCTAGACCCGACAACTCCAAAGGATGCGGAGCATACCGATCAAGCTGAATTCGGGAAACACCTACTAAGGAGGTCTACTCCTCTGTCTGCCTGAACCTGCACGAATGAAATGCAGCGACTTCGGCGAAATGGACATCAATACGAAATAATGTACCGAGTATGTAAGGCAACAAATTAACTGAAAACTTAAACTAAACTGATAATATGCTAACTGGAAGTAACTGAGAGTCAATGATAATCTGAAGATATGATTACCTGTTGATACTGACTCGCCACTCTCAATATAGTAAGTAACATATTTGTCTGACATTATAGGGCTCGGTATATATAACTGCTCATCAATAGTAGGCTCGCTCATAGGTGCTCAAACATACTAGGCTCTGTATCTTGGCCATGTTGTACTCGCTCATAGGCGCCCGACCCCAGTAGGATTGGTATATAACTTACCATCTGATCTGAGGTTGCCCAATAAGGGCCCGCCCATCGGTTATAGCTCGATGGTAGTGAAAATACTGTAATATTATATATATTAACTCTTTTGTCTCTTGACTTGAAGAAAAGAATACTCAATCAAATATAAAGACCCGATAAGGGAGAATATTGTAACTTATGAGACTAAGAACTGTATATAAATTCAGGAATATGAAATTCTCTTTATGCCATTTTATCAAACTCATGTAATTACGAGATCATGTCAAAATGAAGGAGAGTTTTATCCTTAACATACCTGGACCGATTCTCTTGTCAGTTCCTCTAACATACATTTTTTGTGAAGAACACATAATGATGGATCGAAGTAGGAGAAAATTAGTATGATATTCCTGAGAAAGATTGTGCCGTGCTCTCTCTTAATTGCGTCCCACACTGTTGTAGAGTTATGAAATTCATATCAATTTATTAATGAGAATTCCTCCATCAATAACAATACATCTCCACAACAATGATATAGGGAATAATGGTATAGGGAGATGTCTTTAAGACTCTTGTGTTGTGGGCCCCAATTTAAGGGATGACTAAGCCACTAAAAATCCTCCAAAATGTGTCACCTTACCAATTTCTTAAGAGTCACAAATTAGTTATTTATCCAATTTTCATGGTCTGCCACATTGGAGATATAATTCTTATCCAAACATTTGATTTAATTATCCACTAATCACTTGATTAACTTGTTAATCTCCTGTTAACCAATAATTAACCAATTACCCACTTTTAACATACGTTATACACCTTCCTATCATGGTCATGTGGTACCTTGTATGGAATTAGTCCATAAATATCGGGTATTATAGCTCATACCATATTTTATCCCTAATTGCCAAACTTCGACGAAACTTATTTTCTTCAATTCGCTTATCCTCTCACCTTCACGAATTTACTTATCACTTGTTTGAAAGAGCATAATACTTATAGCATCAAAATAAATTCCATTCCCGAACATACGTCAATTAGCTTACGACGAAACTTTAACGTGTGAAAATGCTGAATGTAACACCTCCTTTCCGATACATTGTCAATTTACTTATGGCGTACTTTCACGTAAGAAAACATGGGGTGTACCATAGTAGTAAGAGAATAAACTAAGGTTGAGGGACAACACTGAAGGATGCAAACATAGTCAAGTTGAGCACATAAAACAAATAATAGAACATGCTTAGGTTTAAGAACAGACTTTACAATGTTTCAGAAGAACAAGTTCAACACCAAATGCATATATTAATAGGACATTTTTTGCCGGATTGATGTGCATAGACTCATAGTAAGAAAAAAGTTCAAATTATGCTAAGTATAGTTGCTAGTGTCACAAGAAGGAATCATATCAATTGGAAATAGAACTTAAAAAGGATGAGAAAAAATCAGGCATCTACTGGGAAGTCAAGACATGGTAGAAGCATACTAATAAGGAACATGATCAAACGTGCTACATAGGTAGGACATCATCACAGAAATTCAGGGAATAGACTTATGCTATATAGTTAATGAATACATTCATGCTTAGTCAACTAATCGATTAAAAGGGATATGAAAGCATGTTAAAGTAACAGGGTTGATAAAAATAACCCTGCATAAATGACTAAAGTGCAAAGGTTCTAAACATCAGCAACATATAGGCTAGACAAACTTGGAAAGAAATTAATTAGCTCAAATAAGGTTTAGGATTGTCTCAAATTACCAAGGTAATGGAGTTAAAGATTAGAAAGACCTAAAATTGAAGTAAAGCAATCAGAATTGCATACGACAACAGCCTATAAAACACATTAAACTACAATTTACAGAAGTGAAAACATATGCAAATGACATGTAAATAAAAATGAAGTGACAAAAGTTCGGTATTCACCAGTTGCGCGAAAAGTAAGAAAGAACGGAAGTCCACTGTATTCTGAATATCAACGAAGAGAAAGAACCCAGAACTTTTGGCCTTTGCTTTCAGCCGGCCAATAACCAGAATATAGAATAAGAGTATTAGACAACAAAGAGCATGTAACTTCAAATTTTAGCAAATTTGTTAACGATTCCCGTCTGTCTCAAAGGGGAATGGGGAGGGGATTATATAGAAGTAGAAATTGAACATCCAAACAAGTAAAATCATCAATCAAACACTAGAAAGGAAAGAACATCACCTGCAACAATCACTAAGGAAAAAAGAGAAATTTCAAACCCCAATTTTAGGGAAAGTGAAATCGGCAGAATCTAAAAATAAAAAATCAAACATTACATAGAATAGGATGAATATAGACAAAATATAACTTAAGATCAAATAATCGAACAAATTTTTGTTCGATCTAAAGAGATATGAAAACCCTAGTTTTAAGGGTAAGTAAGAATCAACAGAAATATAAAGAGATTTGTACCTATAACAGAACAAGAGTGAATATAGACGGAATACCGGAAAGGTCATGGATTTGAACCGACTTTGATTCGATTCTTATGAGATTCGATTTCCAAGTTTAGGCAAGCAGTATTGAAAAGGATCCAGTACCAGGGAGAGCTCATATATAGTATGAAACGGACGCGGAATCCCATGTTAGGCGGAATTAGGAGAGGGATTTGGGGGGGAAGATAGCTAGGGTTTGACAGAGATAAGGGGGGTTCGAAAAATATTCAAAGACGGTGGGTGAGAGAAAATGTCTCTAGGGTGTAGGGGTCGGGTTATAATAGAAAAAACGTTGAGGGTTGTGAGTCGTTGATCATTTTTTATCAACGGCTGTGGTTTGAGGGATTTGGGTTGGTTCGGACGGGGCAAGATTGGGCTTAGGTATTATTGGGATGAGGTTTGGGTAGTTTAGGTCCGAAAATATGTAAGATTTGGGTTGTTATTTAAATACCCTATTTTAATAAATAAATATTTTACAAAAGTAATTAATAAATATTAAAATATCATTTGTGCTCTAAAATGATTGAAAGTAACTACTTAACATTATAAAAAATATAAAAAGTCATTTTGAGCATAATAATGTAATTATACATGCATATGGGCTATTATCGCAAAAATGTGCAATTAGCCTTAAAATGCAAATGTAATTATAAGAAATGCATTGAAAAACATTTAAAACCTCATGTTGGTAAAAATGATAAGTTTAGATGATTAAATCATCATAAAAATAAATTGGAGGATAATTATTGGATATTTATATAATAAAATGCAGAAATAAATTGGTTAAAAGCCTTTAAAAATTATGGAATATTATGAAAGATACTTGTGTGTGCTTATTATTAAAATGACGATTCAAATGTACTATATATATATATATATATAATATAAGGAAAAATGTGGGTATCAACAGGGTTTTTTCGGCAAGCTTTTTAACAAGGCAACAATTATATGCTACCTGAGGACAATTCAACAGTATCCAAGGCTTCTTTGCAATCAACCTCGAATACTGGGGGGCATCATCCTCGAATGTTATATTTTCTAAAGGAGTACTTCGTGTAAAAGGGTATCAGTAGGAAAACATTGTAATGATCCAAACGGTCGAATGAACCATGTCCATATAGATTAGTCGATCCCCGATGGAAAAACATGTATGCATGTATCAATTATTCAAAGAAGCATTCTTTCTTTATCAAAAATCTTGTGCCGCGAAGAGAATTTTCTACTATACAAACCTCATAATTGTGATTTTGTGAAAAATGGCTCAACAGCCAAATGTAGATATATCTCGAACACTCAGGGACTGTCATCGAGGATAGGTATATTCGAGTTATCTAAACTCAAGTTCATAAGACCTCAAAGAGGAACCCCTCGATCTATAGGTGAAGGCCACCATTCTTGGTTCTAAGGTCGAAATGTTATGGGGAAATAAGCCTAAAAGGCATACGCGAAGACTACAGCCAAATTAACGCGGCTCGGAGATGTCCGAATCCCACAACAAAAATAGGCCATCAAATTCTTTGAAAAATCGGTTAAAAAAGGCTACCCTCGGCAAATAATCAAAAAGGCTGATAAAATCAACCCTCGAAAAATCTTAAGAGGTATCAAATTATCTTAACACAAACGTACTAAGGCACAAATAGCAAAGGGGTTTCAATCGACATCAGACCCTCAAAAAATCCAATGGGTAAAGAATATATGCTAACGCATAAAAAAAAATTTACTAAGTTTTTCAGCCTAATGGAGGAAATAATAGCCATCTTTTAGAGGGCACGTCAGCCCAATCTAAAAGAGCCTAAGGGCCAATACATTTAGAGTTCGAGATCTTTTTCTTACTCAACTCGGACCTATGGAGTCCACTATTCCGAGCTCAAATAAAGTTGACTTGAATATAACTTGAGATTTCATCAGAAAATCTTAAGGGGTATGTTGCTGTAAGTTGGAAACTTACTCATTATTTGATAAAAATTATAAGGGTTTGTTCTATTCTAAGTTCAAAACTTACTAGAACATAGTTATAAAAGCAATATAGTTATGGCTTCGACGAATCCATCCGAAATATTGAACATACTATTAAGCTTAGGGACTCGCCCTTGCTTGACTAAATAACCTAAGGGTTTGTTCTAAGTTTGAACTAGTGTTCACTCGATTACATAGGCTACAACAACATAATTTTCACAAGGCAAAAACACAAAATATGTTTGAACATAAGAACTGAGAAGACATTCAAAAGAAGTTTTTCATTGATATATCGATGAAAAAGGATATGTACAAGAGATTGATCAAGGTATTACAAAAAGAAAGAAAAAGAAACTAAGTCCTAATTATGGCCGACTTCAACCTCTTCTCCGGGAGAAACTTCTCCTTCAGGCCCCTCAACGGATCCGCCTCGACTACCTTCTTCATTATCATGTTCATCATCAAAGGAGGCGAGCTGCCTGGCGTCGACTTCAAGTACCCTGGCTCTGGATATCTCCTCAGAGAGGTCAAAACCTCGAGCATGAATTTCCTCGAGTGTTTCCCTACGGGATTGGCACTTTGCCAAGTCATTGCTCCATTGCTCCAGATCCGAAGCCTCCCCTAGCTGCATTTGAGTAGCCTCAACATCAGCCCGGTAAATGGCAATGGAATTTTCTGCCATAACCTTCGTCTTCTCAATCTCCGCCTTGGCCTTAGAAAGCCCGGCTTTAAGTTCCTCGACCCTTTTTGTTTGGGCCAAGTTTTTCTCCTTGATGCCCCGAAGTTGAACCTCGACTGATGATCGTTTGGTTGAGGTAGTCTCTTTTTTCGTAGCCAGGCGGTCCATATTCCCCTTGCACTAGTCACAATCAGCTTTGATCTGATCAACTTCCCCTGGAGCAGCTCTATCTTTTCAACCTTTTGCTGTAGCCGAGATAGTGAAGTATTAGCCTCCAGAGTTTGGGCGAGTCCGTACTTTTTCAAAATGATGGTTACCTGCTTATCTAGCTCAGCCTACTCTTTACGAGCCTTGGCCAAGTCCGCTTGAAGGTCCCTTAGAGCCTAATCCTTTTGGCCGCAAAGAAACTTCATCGATAAATACACAAAAAGGGAAGGTGCAAGTCAGAATTAAAGAAAATAAAAATAAGAAAGACGATTGCAGCAGCTAAGGATTACCCAAGATAGAAGACGTTGGGCCTCTTCAAGGAGAATCGAAGCATCGATGATATAGGAAGCATCATCGACCCCAGTAAAGAAATTTTGGAAGAGATCCCCTACACTAGACCCTCAGCCTATATTGGGGGTCTTCAACTCCCGAGCCTCCCTTATTGACCACTCCAAAATAGTCTGTAAAGAAGGAAAGTGATCGGCTGTCATGGCCCCAAGCAATCCGCTCGGGGCGCTCTAATCGACCTTCGGAGTTTTAGAACTAGCCCCGTCCGGTGTACTTGCGGATGGTCAAGAGACGATCTCGATTTCAGGAGATCCGGGATCCTCACCCGAACCCTTTTTGGAAGCCTCCTTGTCACGAGGCTTGATTTCACCGGCCACCGTGAGGGCAATCACTTTCCTCCTTGCCCTTAGAGGTTTGGGCTTGGGGTCCTCGGACTACGAGGCACCCCTTTTTTTACTTTTCTTTCTCCGGCTTCAGAACCGGAGACTTGGCCTCTTCCTCGCCACTCGGGGGCCTCAATATGACATCTTTGGTCAGGCCTACACAAGGGAAGCAATACTAAATAAAGATATGGATGGTGTTGGCGAAATACAAGAAATAGGGCCTTTACCATGGTTCTTTTCCTTCTATCTGTCATTTTCCAGACCGCGCCATGCACGCTCGGCATGGGAGGATGTCAAGGCTAACTTCCAAACCCAGTATTCGAGATCGGAGACCACTTGAGGCATCTAAGGAACAACTACGTAATAAATGAAAATGTTAGGAGACGCCAAAGAAGATACTAAGAACAATGTTCAAAACATCACTTATGATTGGGGTTCCACTCCTAGGGGAAAGCCATATTCTCCTTCGGGATTATGTCGCAAGTCCTCACTCATATGAATCAGCTTATCCAACCCCGATCCTTGTCCTCGTCGGTGCTCGAGAATAAGGCCCTCGTTGCTCGGCGTTGGAGCTTGATCAGTCTCCGGTAGAGTCGAGGGAGGTACAACCGCATAAGATGGCTAAGAGTAAACTCCAGCCCCTCGTCCTTGCTGGAGAAGAAGCACAGCATGACCACAATGTGCCAGAACGAGGGGTGAACTTGGCCAAGAGTGACCTGATATCTTTTGCAGAAATCGACTATTACTGGGTCGAGGGGACCCAATGTGATGGGGAAAGTTAAACACTTAAAAACCCCTCCACATAAGTAGAAATGCTCTCTTCGGGAGCAGGTATTTGCACCACAACCTTGAGACCCCAGTTTCAGGCCCTCATCATGGCCTCGAGGTAGCTATTCGTTATGGAACACATGTACCTCGACAAATGTTCACATCGACCAGGCACCGGTGAAGTGTTTTCGATCTTCAAATCGCATTTCAAAGTGCACAGGCCAGGAATGTACTCTTAATGTGCCAGTTCCACCGGTGTTTTGTCACCGGCCGACCGGGAAGAAGAGGAGGAAGCTTTCTCTTTTTGGAGTATGGTTTTTGAGGTTTTCGCCATTGATTCTGTTAAAGAAAGGCGGATGAAGGTGAAAATAGGTAGTTTCAAGACTTAGAAGTTTGATTAGGACAAATGTAAAGTTTGATTAAACAAAGGAGCGTGTATTTATAAGTTCATGGCGACAGTTCAGTGGCGCTAATGGTCGACCGCCAACTGACAGACATTAATGATCTGGGGAATTGTACTGACGGGATGTTCCGGTCACATCCATCGCTTACGTCATGAATATGACATCATGATCGAGGTGGCCAAAAATCGAGGCTCAAATTGTTTCTTTATATTTTACTCGAAGAAACGCAGAGACTATCTGTATATGGTCAAAATCGAGCATATCCAATTTAATAGGTATGGGAGTTTCCTCGAGGGTAAGGTCATAAAGGACCAAGCCCGAGTTCGAAGATAAAATATTTATCACGAAAATCGAATTGTTCGCTAAAGATCGAGATCGAGCGTTACTGACTTCGAGTGAGGTATAATAACTGAGCGGCGAGATATTAGCAACCGGTCGAGGATCATGGCGGGAATTCGGGAACATATCGAATCAAGCATTTATTAGTGGCAATCGTGGCATTTTACTTCTGTTATTAGAATTGTACCTTATTTAGGGTTCCCCTAATTATATAAAGGGGTAACCATTCATTTGTAGGATGATCATCATTCACTGAAAAGAATACACTCATATGCTGCTCTCTATTTCATTTACTATTAATCAATGTTCATCAGTGTTTATTCCATACTTTACTGTTCTTGTTATCTAACCTTGAGACCATCTCGAATCAAGGTCGAAAGCACTGCTAGAGTACTAGTTTGATTTATCTCACTGTTTAATTTATCAATTTAGTTCATTGTTTATCAATTGATATTAGATTAAATCACGTATTCTTAAAACCAAAAATATAATTTTAATTATTATTCAAAGTTTAGGGTAAACACCTATTTCATAGACCCGGTTATCCATTTGTATGACTTTACTGCATCTAGGTAGGACATACTTTACCATAACTCTTACTTTGATTTATCGTTACTAAGGTCTGGTACCAAACTCCAGGTTACTTTCATTGTTTATCCTATATATAAATATAAGTCCTTTTATGCTTCCTCATTGCTGTTCTTCTTAAGAATTACGGCCTAATCTCTCCTCATACTTTATAATTTTATCCATCCATTGTTGATTCACCTCAATATTGATCTATAATCTACAATCGATAACTTGACCTTCTATGTAATAATACCGCTAGGGCTCACGTCTCATCGAGGAACATTTGAAATGATTAGATTGATCCACCCAAGTTTTCATAACCGTATTTCATAGCATCCCAATATGATTCACCTTATGTGGGTATTTTAATCTTTACCAATTCATGAAATCCCTTTTTTTTCAAATCATTACTCAATCAAATGCCCAAACTTCATCCTTTACCTATCACAATTACACCCTCATTCTACTACCAGGGGAGCATTACATGTTCTCTAAATGCTACTAGTCTTAGACTCATTTGAGTTTATTCAGGCTATACTGCGCTTTAGAGAACCCATCAGCTTTTTTGTTTTCATGGGCTTAATCCCGAAACTTATCCATTCTCGTCACCTTCTCACTCAATTTCATTTTTTTATATCTTTACTGATGTCTTCCTAAAACCTTGTCGCTCTACCATACATTAGCTTGCGACCAACACATAAATGTTTATACTACTTGAAACGTTCCTTCAACGTTCTTGCACCATATATTTCCTTATGCTATTTTGGAGCATCAAGCGAGAGACCACATCGTCTCTAACTCTTCTTTACTCTCTTAATAATATTTCTCGATAACTAGAAACATAGACTACACATGCCACTGACGATGCCGCTATCATTCCGGGATACTGAATCCCAATGCCTCTAGCCCTTTATCTGAAGTATAGATTATTCATAACTTTTTGCACCTGAGTATCTCATACGTTGTTCACCTTTACCTTAATTACCTTAAAATCTCGTATCAAGTCTTCTATCTCTTTCATAACCTCGCTTCCACATATGTATGATTTACATCCACAACTTGAAGCTCTATTATAATTCTTGCACCTTTGGCGCATACACAATATGGTGGGAGCTTTATACTGACTTGTTATGAGGCTGGTACTCTTGTAACTGGATTTCTTGTAGAGCCTTTATATAATATGTTTGTTGTACTATATATCTTGTACCATTGATATTAAGAGTGATTTTGCTATTTTTTCAATCACGATTTCTTTAGTTTTCTGGGTCCAATAATCGGACTCCTGATTTACTAAGTTGATGTAACTTTTTAGTTTCCTCTTTCTTTTGATCAACCTTTATGTAGGATTAAGCTATATTCCGATCTGCGGCTCGTGGTATTAGTTATTACTTTAGCCTTTCATGGGCGCTTTGGAATATCTATGATACAATCTTCTAATGATTCAACCTTTGTCTATGACCTGGACTCAATTCTTTCTTTTAACTTATACCAGAGTCGTCTACGGCTGTATGATTGTCAATATATATGCTGTATGTATAATAACCTGAAATCTTAAGTATTTTCATAATGTAACTAACTTTGGATCAGTAATCGAATAATTCCTTTCATTCCTTCTCATACTTCTTTAAATGTAAGCTATTACTTGCCTGGTCTTTCTGCCCCCTTGATGCGTGCATACTTAGCTTATCATAGTTCCCACACATGCTGGAATTTTTGTGCAACTCATATGATCATGAATATTACTTTTGATTTTTTTACTTCCCGTTCACTAGCCACGGTAGGTGCCACTTCCTTATGGAGTGCATACAATATTGTATTGAGACTGTTGTTATGAGACCATTTTCTCTTTAGGTCATTGTACTTAGGTTGAAGTCTTCTTCCTTATTTCCTCAGCTAGTCTTTCGTTGTAGTTCTTAGGGAAGACCCTCTGACTCTTGTAAAGCTACGAGCTTAGAAAATAGAATACCCGATAGAATGTTTTTGTTCTTTCTCGCTATAATTATCCGTAATTACTTCCCTCCATGCCCTTCAGCTTTTGGGGATGCTTCTGAACTAATATTTTGACTATCTTCTCAATGGCACTCTTTTATTTCTGTAATATTCATATGGTACGTTTAATTATCCCAACTCTTATCTGAATATTCCTCAAGGATCACGATGTTATAATTGTGAGGATGAATTCACTATATTGGGTTTTACTTTGTTAATCTTGCATGATCTGTTGATTTGTCTGTATCCTCTTATCTAACCATAACAAGGTCCTTCCAGAATCAACTACTAACTACTCGTTGGCTCATTCTCATATCAATATTCCGCGTAATATTTCTTGGGTCATTCCTTTATCTTAACTTATGTCATACACTGGCTCCTTATGTATCAATAACATCCTGGGCCGGAACCCTTACTTCCTCTCCTTGACATCGTGCTTGCATAATGCTATGGAATCGTAGCATATCTGTAGGATTTGAATAAGTGCAATCTCATTCCTTTCTCATTTTTACCGCATACTTCCTTTACCATTTCATAGTTACTAGAACCATTTAATTTTGACTTAATGGCACATCACTCCATATTCCCCCCTTTAGGGGAGTACTTGAATTTAGTGCAGCGATGATCTACCTTTAGATATGTTAACTCTTCCTCTTTTGCGTCTTTTCACATCATCGATGACCCTTACTTGCTTTGCGGAAGTCCTTCTGTACCAAGGATAACAATTCTTTACTCACGAGGTAGACACCTAAAGTAACTGGCACACATAGTCTCTTAAGTTTAACTTTGCTCACATTGCTTACTTTAGGGAAGCGTCTTCCTAAATGACCTTTCTCAGAATTTCTTATAAATCTTCTTCTATTTTCCATTCTATTATTTCCGGAACACAATATGAAATTCTCATGATGCCGACCATTATCAAATCATTCAGTCACTAATTCATGTTTTGTTTATCGTGTTCACCAGTCCATACTGATTTCTATTACTCTGGTGTCTAGCTATTTCTTATGGTAATCACATTAGAGTCACAAACTTATTTCTCAAAATGAGGATACGACTTTATGGCCTATACTCTTTTGTTTTCTTGAGTGTCATCTCTCGTCTCTTACTTTACTTGACTATAGACTCTGTAATATTGTCATTTTTTTCTTTTACCGTTGTCATCTATGTATCACAACTTACTCATAATGCTTCATTATCTCCCTTCTTATTTCCCTGCTAACATTTCTATTTAGCAATTTATTCAGAAAACTTCAACAAGATATTTTTTTGCTTTTAGCTCCCCTTGTTCCATCAATTGGCTCTTCGGGTTGCCTAACATTCTCTCTCTACTAGGGACGGGAGCCACACTAAGATAATATTTTCCCTTCCAAGCTTCCAGTGCCTATATTTGTAATACTCATATCTAGTTGTACTATTTTTGGGTGCACCATCAAAGGGTCTCAAAAGGAGATATATTACAACATTCGCAATATCCCTCGGAAATGTCAACTAACACAAGCAATCTATTCACCATTTTGTGTTACTCTAACCCCCGTCGGATCCTGATATGCAGTTCTTCTCTATAAATACACCTGTTAGCCCTTCATAGGGCATAAATGAGATGGGTGTGGCAATTATACATACCTCTATTATTGTTGAAGGTAACTCAAAATGCTTATAATTTTCTGCCTGAATTGTAAATACCGATAATCTTCATTTATTGGGTAGCTCGTACCATTATCACCTTGCTCCTTTTAATTGTTGAAGCTTATATCTACCTTCTGAATCTCTCATTTATTTTTACCTCATGGGTGGATAGTTCTTCATGTCGTAGGGCTACTTTTCAATAAGCTCACACCTCTTAGTACACACATGATCTACTGGAGACCTTACATTTACTCATCATAAGCATGATGCAAAATCAAGTTCCTCTGACTCAACTCTTCCACAATTGTATTCAATCTCTTACCAACTGTCTTTCTAGATGTAGGAATCATCATATTATGAATAAGATAGAGTTTAGGAAATTGAGTTCTTACAACTGAGCTCTACCACACGACCTAGAGTAAGGACAAAGAGTGACAGTCCTAAATGCCATGGAGCCTCCTGCTTAAAAAGTGTGGTGCATAGCACACCCATAAATAATACTCTACTAGACACAACTTGTAGACTCCCCAGGATAGAACTGTTCTGATACCACTTTTGTCACGACCCAAACTGATGGGCCGCGATGGGCACCCGGCACCTTACTCAACCAAGTACCAACGTAACATATCTTTTGTGTCATACTAACATAGGTAAATGAAATAGAAAGGCTACTGTGAGATAATTAGAATGAAACATGATAGAACACACGCCATAGGATGACCCAACATGCAATACAAACTTATACATATGACATACAAACCAATAAGGACAAAATGATTACTCGTATACTGAACATAGGCCGACAAGACCATACTATATTTTATATACATGACATATGTTGTAACGACCCGGCCGGTCGTTCTATGAAATTCGCCTCGTTTTCCCTATTTATGCGTTATCATGTGTTATTTATCTCATTTATGTGATGTCAGGTCGGTTGGTTCGGGTTCAGAGCGGTCGTGGTGAGAAATGAGACATTTAGTCTCTTAAGTTGGCTTAATAGTTGGAAAAGTCAACCTGGAGTTGACTTATTGGGGTCGGAATGGAATTCTGCAAGTAGGAATAGGTTTGTAGTGTCATTTTGGATGTGTGTGCAAATTTCCAGGTTATTGGGGTGGTTAGTTTCGGCACCGTTGGTGAGTTTCAAAAGTTTGAAAATCCTTAGGCTTGAATCATGGGTTGATTTGGTGTTTCGATGTTATTTTGGG
>ML439409.1:14899-114875 GCA_005239525.1 Nicotiana knightiana
CCATAAATGAGTATCCACTTACCAAATATTAATCGATAAATATATGGTAAGTGGGGGGACTATCTGTATTGGTAAAAAAGAGTTTCACACGTAAGCCAACTCTTGACAACTCAGCCAGTTATGTGGACACAGGAGAATGCGACAGCTGGATGTGATTCTTTGAAGAGATACGGAACAAAGAGGCACGATTCAATAAACTCTCGAGCTCATCAGCCACGGGAAACTCAACCTGATTAAGACAGGGAAGAGACACGGTCAGAATGAATCTGGACAAAGCTATAGGCAGATTCAAGGACCCACAATTGATTACTCATACGTTATGTAACCGTACCCCAATTATCGTTATCTTTTGTAACGCCCCATTAATGTCATAATTAGTCATTAATGGGCAATCATAGCAAGAGTTGTACGTTATATCAAGGAATCTCCTATATAAGGGACGGGAATACATCTTGTAAAGACATCTGATTCTCGAATACAATCTACTTTGCTTTTCTATATTTCTGCAATATTGTCTATTATTCATTTTTCTCTATTTCCTTGATTATCAGTAACCCGTGTTCATCCTAGAAATAAATTTAGTCAAAGGATCTAATTCTTTGGTTAAATACATATATACTAGTACTATTCGACAGTACTAACGTCCTTTTGCCGGGGCACTACATCTTTAATGGATGCAGATGGTTCCACAGCAGGCGACACTGATAAGTGATAGCGGTACACTCTTTTCCTAGCTGATTTGGTGAGCCCCACTTCACTCGGGGTCATGCATTTTTTATTTATTATATCATCATATTTTGAGGTATAGTCGGGGCCTTGTTGCCGGCACTATCATTGTACTCTTTATAAGTATTAGAGGATATGTAGAGATAGTGTGGGTGTATATGGGTGCTGGGAAAGTCAAACAAGTTATGTTGTATTTTGATCACTTGTTCCACTTCAAACCATGAGAATGTATGCATTTCAAGACTTATTAAGTGAAGTAACTAATGGTAATGAATTTGGTATTGTCTACATGATCTCCTTATTGGTTAATTGACAAAGATATGTGTTCTCTTTAAATCATGGGCGAGTTTGGGTAGAAAGTATTCAACAGGCTTGCTTGACCGGGTTCACTCGGTTGAGCGCCGGTCGCGCTCCCCGAGTTTGGGGCGTGACACAGATATAGGAACGTGGTCCACCTTCTCAACTCGTCGCTAGACCAAATCAAGGTAAGAACCATAAACTTGACTTGGGACTGGCACAATCGTATTGTTACCTACTTGCAGGACGACGTACTCCCAGATGATAAAAAAGGCCAAGAAATTGATAATGCAAGTGGCCAGGTACAATATCATCCACAACGACCTATATAAGAAAACGTATGGCGACCCTCTAGCGAAATGCTTGGGCCTAAATCAAACGCGAAGAGTCCTTGAAGAGGTCCACGAAGTCCATTGTGGATCTCATTCAGGCAACCGAGCTTTGGTCAGGTGACTCATACGGGCAAGGTATTACTGGCCCACCATGAGAGGGCACGAACTTCGTGGAAAAATGCGAGCAATGCCAAAAGTATGCCCCAATGATTCCCCAAGAAGGCGAACACCTCCACTCAGTCATCTCACCTTGGTTGTTCAGCAAATGAGGAATGGACATCGTGGGCCCCCTCCCAGCAGGACGAGGTTACATGCAATTCCTTCTGGTTTTAATTGACTATTTCTCTAAGTGGGTAGAAGTAGGAGCATTTTCCCAAATACATGAACAGGAAGTGATCGCCTTTATATGGAAAAACATCGTATGCCGGTTTGGCCTCCCCAAAGAGATCAGCTGCGATAATGGACCCTAATTCACGGGGAAGAAGGTCGCTAAATTTTTTGAGAAGCGGCTTATTATAAGAATACTTTCGACGCCATACCACCTTGCAGGCAACGGGTAACTAGAATCCTCCAACAAGTCGATACTGAACATCATGAAGAAAAAACTAGACGACGCCAAGGGGTTGTGGCCGAAAATATTACCAGAAGTATTGTGGGCCTACCGAACAAAATTGAAGACAAGCACAAGAGAGACACCCTACTCTTTAGTCTATGGACTGATGCAGTACTATCGATCGAGGTCGGGGAGCCCAGCCTAAGATACTCCCATGAGAGCAGACCAAGGAACGATGAAAACAGAAGGTAGGAGCTTGACGAGGTCGAATAATGAAGAGACATGTCCTACATAAGAATGATTGCCCAAAAACAACAAGCAGAACGCTATTACAATAAGAAGTCAAAGGTCAGGCCGCTCAAAGTCGGGGACTACACACTTAAAGCTAAAACACAAGCAAGTAAAGACCCACAGGAAGGCAAATTAGGAACAAGTTTGAACGGCCCGTACAAAATCACGGCAACAATGAGCAAACGGTCATTCCAACTAAAAACAATGGAAGGAAAGCTACTACCAAACAACTGGAATATTAACCACCTCAAGTACTTCAACTTTTAATAGATAAAGCGTCCCCAAGTCATACTCTTTTTTCCTTTAGGTGAGTTTTGTCCCAATTGGGTTTTCTCAACGAGGTTTTTAATGAGGCGACGAAGGGAAAAATTCAAGTCAAATTATGCAAAGACGGAGACACGGGACAACTAGTTCATTGCTCGACACCCCAAGTACTCTCCAGTTCGACCAATGAAGGGACTAGATAGACTGGGACTAGAATGCCAGCCAACGCCCAAAAAATTGTAAATTTCTCCAAGTGTATGAACAAAGCAGCAACATATGAAGTTTATTTTTATTTCTCCAAGTGTACAATCAAAGCAACAATGCTTAAAGTTTACGATGTCGACAAGCTATATCTTTCTAAACATATGTTATGTTCGACCTTGTTCGAGCTAACACCTACCGACCCTCGTCCATAATTAAACATAGGTCACGTTCGACCTTGTTCGAACTAACACCCACCGCCCTCGTCCATAATTAAACATAGGTTTCATTTGACCTTGTTCGAACTAACATCCACTGACCCTCGACCATAATTAAACATGGGTTATATTCGACCTTATCCGAACTAACAGCCACCGGCCCTCGACCATAATTAAACATAGGCTATGTTCGACCTTGTTCGAACAAACACCTACTGGTCCTCGACCATAATTAAACTTAGGATATGTTCGACCTTGTTCGAACTAAGTGATTACGACTAGAAAATCAAAGCAACCATGTGGCAGAATTAAAAAACATACAGATAAGAACCACAAGAAGAGAATCAGATACAAATAACGAAGTTGGCATTTCATACTTAGAATATTTTTTACAAAGGCTCATGAAGACGCCACCGGCTACTTACAAAAATAAACAAAGAGTCAAAAAAGAAAACTGCTGGCCACCGCCATCACGGTCTGCGACTTCTTCGCCGACTTGGCCCTCAACAGAATCATCCTCCTGACCTTCAACACCCTCGCCTTCACCCTCAGGATATGTAGCGTCATACCAGGCATTCTGCTTAAGCCGATCTACACTTTCATTCCTCTCATCCTTGCCGGTCTTTAGTGTAGCAGGGTCGTACCCGCAAGCGACTCGAGCTTCCCGATCCTTAACACGAGCATCTTCAAGGGCGGTCCCAGAAACAGATCCAGTCATATGCAAATCTCGAAACACGTCTATCTGGTCCTCGAAATGAATTCACTCCTCGTATAACTCTCGAGGAGCATTAGGAAAGTCTGAGGTATGGAAAGAAGACGGTTGCACCAGTAATTGGGCCTTCTCGGCCTCAAGAGCAGCAACTTGGTCATAGAGGTCAAAGGTTTCTTTCTCCAACTCTCCGACCCTCTCATCAAGCATCTCTTCTTTTAGCCTTGTCATTTCCAAGTCGTTCTCCCTATCAGAACGAAGAGTCCGAATCACTACCTCAAGGGCTTCCGTCTTCCTCGAAGCATCCTACCGAGCGGACTCCGCCCTATCGAGCTCGTTTTGTTTCTCGGTGATCTCGCCATGAAGAACCTCCATCTGCAAGCGACACTCCTCCAATTGCCTACGCAACTCGACCACCTGCATCTGTAGGTCGCCGCATTGGACCTCCACGACCCTGCTGACCTCGAGATCTTCTCCCCTATTTCTCAACGTCCCCTCAAGGACACTGCACTTCTCGATGACCTTCACCAGCTCATCATCCTTTTGCTTCAGCTCATCCCGATGTACCTACATATTTTCGTCATCGCCAAACCGCCTGCGGATCTCCCGGTACTTGCCGCGGTACTCGAAGTATTTGCATTGCAGCTTCTTGAATATAGCCTTCGGGCACTTTCAATTTCCAAGATCATGGTCTGCAGTCATAAAAAGAAAGAGAATCGAAAATAAGAACGCTTACGCTGACAAGAGCAAAGCACTAAAATGAAGCCTAAAACTTTGAATATAGCAGGCAAGAAAATAAAAGCCTTGAAAAGTTTACCCTGAGAGCGAGACCGGATATGCTCCTCAATAAGGTAACGTCATCCAGCACCTTGAGGGTTTCACCCTCCACGTCAGAACAAAGGGGACAAAGGGCAGGGATTACATTCTCTGTGTCCTTCAACAGATCACGATCCATGGGGATCGCGATGGTCCGCGTAGACCCCTCCAACCTCACCTCGAGCTGAGTAAAACCTTCTTCCATCATCCTCAGCTCTACAAATTCGAGGTCTGAGCCCGTCTCATAGACATCCTCAGCAACACTTTTGCCTCTCTCATCGGCTGGCGAAGAAGCATCGTCAGCTGGACGTGAGGTCGATGGCCTCTCTTGTTGCGAAATATCAGAAATCCTAGCAGCCGGCCCTTCGATTTCCATCATCGCAAAAGGAAGAGATACACTCTCTATGTCTTCCGGAGATCTCGGAACCTCGAACACCAACTCGACGTCGCCTCAAGAATTATGATCGCCGTTTCATGGAAAGTAAAGTCATCCATCACAGAATCCACGGTCCGGGAGGCCCCATCGTAGGAATATCCACAGACGGAGAAGAGATTGATGTTGAAGTAGTATATATATGGCGCGAGCTGAGCCGGGCAAATGCCATAGAAAAGGCAGAACTCCTCCTCCACAGGGAGAAGGGGAAGAATGTAGCCAACATAAAAGGGGTAGGCGTAGAACGTACAATCCCCAGGGTGGTGGACTTGTACCACGTCCTGCTCTGTAGGGATCAACTCGATGTGTGCGGGAATGTCAAATTTAGCCCTAAGCTCTAATAAATCGGCCTCTTTCATCGCCGACTCAGAGATCTCGGGCTCGACCTCATGCGCCTTTGTAAAGTCAGACCTGACTTTCTCACCACGAGCAATTATCTCCTCCACCGTGGGAAATATCTCATCCTCCACGACAACAGAGACGCCCTCCGCGTGAGGAGGCAAAACCATCGCCAGGGGAACCGAGTTATTTCCCTCACTTGGACAAGAAAATACATTAACCATAGTTCTGAAGAAAGAGAAGGTATTCAAGTAACGAAGAGTTAAACGGTAAAAGGATCGCTAGAGTACGAAAGGAAGATACGCAACAATGTAATAGGAAGAAGGTGTAAGGTTTCGATATGGGAAATATGTAAAACACGAGTGTGTGCCTTCACATCCCTATTTATAAGAATTTGGGCATCGAAACTAAGAAATTATTCCATCATTACTTAGCACAGGTATTGAAGCGGCAGATCCAACCAACAGATGCACGCGAAATGACGCAAAGCATCGGGAAAACACAACACAATGGCGCATGATGTCATGACGTCATTTTGATCGAGAAGCAATGCAACCACAAAAGTTGCGGCTCACGAAAGGCCATGTTTCCATCTCGTCCAATCTTCTCGACCACGACAAACAGAATCCACTGATCAAGGCCGTCTGAGGCCTGCCTCAGTAAGCAGAGGGACTAACTGTATAGGTCAAAATCTGCCCTAGAATATTTAGGGCGATATAGCATTAAGGAAAGGGTTAGTCGAGATCGACCAGGAAGCAGTGAGGTCGTCGAGATGTCAACAATGTTCGAGATATCAAAATCTGCCCTGTAACAGCTAGTTTTCAAAATGGGATGTTAAAGAGAATATTCTAGTGGATATTCTCTGCACTTGTACTATTAGGGTATGTTGGAGGTATGTCTCATATATATAGGAAAAGAGACAACGATGTAGTGGAGGTGATATTCATTTTGTAAGAACACATTTTGATAAAAAGATTCTCTTTCTCTTACTAAGAGATATACAACACATTTTTATCAAGATTCTTGTCCACATTATTCCATACTTCCCACCAGATCCAAAAATAATTCGAACATTCAAAGATTTGTCTGCCATTCATCATTGTTAGAAGGAATAATATCTATCTTCTCCTCTATTGAGTGAATCTTTTCTTTATTTACCTAAATGACATTTATTATTGTTCATTGCTATTTATTGCTCATTTATTATTCACGCTATTTGGGATGATTGTTACACACTATTATTCTTCTACCAGATCTGTTCAACATTAATCACGCTTTCATAGCTCGCGTCTAGAAATATTATTATTAATTAGATTTAACTCCTTAATATATAAATTTAATTATTTGAACCAAGATCACTCTTTTGAGTCAAACAAACACCGACAGAGGGTTGACTATTAGTTCGTTAATTAGCAGAACTCCTGTATTACATTCTGAAATTGCAAAAAGCTTGATCCTCACTAAGCCCTTCTTCTTACATCAGTCCTCCCTTCTAAATAAAAATATTGATTTTTGTCCCTAATAATGTTTATGAATGAAGAACAAGAAAACGTCGCTAAACATGAAAAGTGGTATTTCGTCTCATTCAAAAAACAATACGTAAGAGATGAAGACATACTTAAATTTTTATTATTATTGCCGTCCAGGAAGTTGCTCTGCTTGTTGAACCGTTAAAATCAAGCTTACATGATCAAGATTGAGCTGCTTCAATCTGCATACCTATTGATTAATTGATTGTAGTGGAAATGAATATTGTATATATTTTGTCATCAAAAAGTGATTGTTTGTCGTTTACTCCCACTGGATTTGTAGTATCAGTTGATGATATATGCTTTCCAAGATTCCCACTAGAGGAAGAAATAATATTATCAAGTGAGTTGAGACGTTAAGATCAAAGATGTTTCGGCCATAGTCACTATTTTGATTTAACTTTTTTAGCCTTTCAGATAGTCTCATCTTGTTTTACAAGTCTATGAACAATACACTTTTCGATTGGTTTTAATTTTTTTTAAATAAGAAAGAGGGCAAATTCTACCATTGTATTTCTTTTTCTTCTTCTTTTCATTTGGATCCTATCAACTAAGAGAATATCTAGATTAAGATAAACACAACGACTTAATCAATTGGATTTATCGAAACTATCTCCTCCAGATAGAATGAGGCTCTCGTTGAGAGATCTAATAGTGATTGCCACCTCTGCTGACAGTGAAAGAAAAACAATTTCAGCCGAATGATCATTACATTGAATCATTTTGTCTATTCGTCTAGCTTAAAGAAGCATGCACTTCAATCTAAACGATTCTTCTTAGTTTGCAAATTTCAGGTTTGCCTAGTTTGTATAGTTACCATTCCACTAGATTTATTATTTGAGGGTAGTAATCTAAACGCTCCAAATGTTCTCTATTTGGTTCAAATAATCAACTGGTTTAGCATTCTGCATTAGCTCATTCAAATCTGGAGGCAATTCTAAAGCTGATAATTAATATAGAGAGATTAGAGTCTTGATATATTTATAGGTATGTCCAGGGGTATTAATGGTCCGGTTTGGCCGGTTATTTTATAAAGTTTGTACCATATCAATTTTTCAGTTATTTTATTTTGTATAACCAAATTAGACTTTCCGAAATCGTTCCAATCATGTCGGTTTCTCTTTGGTATTAGTACGGTTCGGTTAATTTTTGGTATTTTTTTAAATGTCAGGTAAAAGTCACTAGTAGAAGTAGAATGCAATAACATACATACTTTTATTTTGGTTATTCGCAAAACTCTCTAGATATTTTTACTGTTTGTAGGGTAATTAATTAAGAAAACATGAAAGAATGGCCAGAGTATTAGATCCATCAACTATGCTACAACAACATAAAAGAAACTAAGTAAAGACAAAGAAAATATAAATAACACAAATGAAAAGATATTAACCAACCTAGGGTTCAACAACAAAGTATATGGAAGATTAAATATTTAAAAAGATAAATTTAAATCATACGAAAGAAAACATATCTAATACATTGCAGTTTGCTACTCATAATTGCTAGAATACCTTGTATCTTGCTAGGGAATATGCTTGGAAATAATTTAGTTTTAATATGAGTAGCATAATAATTTTGAAAATTAGAATTTTGAGTTTAATTACTCGTTGACTTTTAACCATTTTTATAATTCCAATGCCCAAAAAAAAATTAATGCTTTATTATTTTTAAACTTAATATATAAATATATTTTCTACATGTAAATTTATCCGATACAATTCAGTATTTTTTCGATTTATTTTCACAAAATAAAAAACTTCCCCTAATTATCGGTACGATTATAGATTTATATAAAAACCTACGATTTTATTAAAAGAAACCTATAAATCAATTCGGCACGGTATGATTCAGTCGGTTTAGTCTGGTTTTTAAATATTTATTGACATCCTAGACTATGTCTACCTGCTAGAAAATGCTTAGTTCCTTGTAAATCCTACGCATTTGACAAGCAAATCCCAAAGCAAATGTACTTGCATACACACGCCACATATATAGAAAGAAGGAAAATACAGTACGGGTGTGCCTTGTCAAAGATCCTATAACAGTGTCGTAGTTGATCCATCAGAAGAATTGAAACCTGTTGCTAATAAATAATACTAATCCATATGGGTATGACTCAGAGCCAAAGTGACAATGACACCATCCTACTCTCCACAAACAATCACCTTAAACAAACGAAATATTCGAATTTAGCTGTAGATTATACCTTATTATATTTATCACTCAGGTCAAATGCCAAAGAATAAAAATACATCGCCATCATCCATTGTGGCATTCATATTTCCCTAATCAGTTATCAATGAATCACGTTATTAGAGCAGCCCCATGTAAACCGTTCTTCTCAGTTTGTGAACATTCTTCCATCCAAGTAGACAGTAGAAACAAATCATGGACAGACTTGTTAAGCCTGATTTGGAGGAACTCAAACTCTGCTTTATCAGAGGGCAAAAGTCTTCTGCAACTTTTAAGTTAACTAATCTCATGCATACCATGTCTGTAGCCATTTGTCTCTCTACCACAAAACCTTCTGTTTTCTCCTTCTCACATCCCTTGTCTATTATTCCTCCCCTCTCCACTGCTTCCTTCACTCTTTTCTTGACTAATTCTTGTGATCCTCCTCCTCTTTCTACGCCTTTGGACACAGTTATGGTTAAGTCATCTATGCTTCCTACAGGTAAAGCCAGCCAAGAGGATCTCCAGCGTCTCTTCTCCAGAACTGGACGACATATATTCAAAGATGCCAAGATTCCCATTTCCCTTGGTGGTCCACAAGTTGTGGAGTTTCTTCTGTCGCCTAATTCTTCTGTTTCATCCAAGGCTTTATTGGATGTCACTTTACTTCTCCCAAAAGCCTTGTCTTTCTGTGGTGGCTGTCAGCTTGATTCATTACTTAAATCTGCTGCCAAGAATGGAAATTCCCACTGTATTTCATCTCTGATTGAGGCTGGAGCTGATGTAAATAGAAGGGACTCAGATAGGAACTCTGTCATGTCACTGGCTGTGAAATCTGGAAATCTTGATTCTATTCAGGTTCTGATTGAGTCTGGTTATACAATTGACAACTCTGTCGATAGGTTTCTGCATTATGCAGCTGATGTGGACCGCGTGGACTTGATGGAAATTCTTTGCTTGGGTTATGCTGACATAGATTTAAACTCAGTTGATTCACAAGGTAGATCTGCCCTTCACGTAGCAGCAATTCATAGGCATGTTGAAGTGCTACAGTTTCTTGTTTCAGTAGGGAGTGATCCTGATATGTTAGACTCTCAAGGGTGGACTCCTTTGCATTTTGCTGCTAACCAAGGCCATGTTGAAACAGTTGACTTCTTACTAAAGCATTCCAATTTTGCAAAATTTGTTGTAACAAAACAAAGGAAGACTGCCTGTGAGCTTGCTATGGATAACGGTCACTCCAAATTGTATGATATGTTACAGTTAGGAGACACTTTGCATAGGGCTGCAAGAAAAGGGGATGTTGTTAATATCAAGAAATGTATCGCTGAAGGGGCGAATGTGAATGGAAAAGATCAGAATGGTTGGACACCTTTGCACAGAGCAGCATTTAAGGGTGGAATTGAAGGGGTAAAGGTATTGGTAAAGCATGGAGCTAAGCTTGATGTTGTTGATGATTGTGGATACACGCCGCTGCATCTTGCTATTGAGGCTGGGCAAAAGGATGTGGCTATGTATTTAGTTGCCCAAGGTGCTAAGGCTAATTTGAAGAGCTTTAAAGATAAAGGACTGGTTTCTTGTGAATTGGACTATGTCAAGAACCACCCTTCACATATACATACTACAACTTTGTATCATGTAAAGCATGAAAGATCTTGATTCAAATTGTGAAGAGACTGTTGTATATCCTTTTGACTAATCAGAAGCACTGCGAACTCCTTTTGTGTTTTCTCTGCAGCTTCTAGTCTGAATTGCCTTGAAATACTAGGATCTTGAAGCAAGTATGTTCTGTTGTTGTAAAATACATTTTTTTGGGTCTTTTGGCTCTCAAAGATCTTGCTTTAGTCTGCTGTAAATATGAGAACGGGAATTAGAATGTTATCATCTTTTGATTTTCAGTGGCATTGCTTAATTGTGTTTATGATAATTAGAAGCTGAGATGATACTCAACCTGGATATCGACTTATTTCAACTTTTAGCCATTTCAATATCTGAGACTGCCTGTAACCTACTGGAGAATACCAACTAAGACCATATATGTACACAAGGGTTAACAATAAAATTGTTAGTAGATTCAAAAGATCTAATTGAGTGGAAAGGAAATCCAAACTCGTTCTTCTAAGAAGTATTGTTGCTATATGTCATGAAAGGTTCGCTTCATCGCAGCACAAACAAAATGCCTTATAAATTTAAGAAATAATGTCACAAAAAATAATGGTATAGACAGAAGTTATTCAACATGTCAAACATGGCTTGCCTTTGCTTAAACTACTTGTGGGGTCATAGAGGTGGAACCAGAATCTCAACTTTATGGGTTCAACATTTTAAAATGACGATTTCAAGTGCTAATAGCTGGATTATAAATATAATACTTGTACATAGTTAATAATTTTTTAATACAAATATGCTGTTTGAGCAAAAATTACTGGGCTCGGCCGAAACCATAGCTGGGCTTCTAGCTCTGTCTAGCTCTGTCACTGCTTGCGGATGACGATAGAACGCCTAGTACTACGTATTTGTTGGCCCAAGAAAGAGAATAGTTTTGAAGATTGACAAAGGAACTCAGAAATGAACCAGGTCCATCACTGGTAGACATAGACACATGCAGAGTCAAGGCACGTGAGATGCACATGCAGGAGATAAACGTATTCTGGAAAAATAGATATATCTCCTGATCGAAAAGATTGCAAAAAAAAAAAAAACGATAAGGAGAAGGACTCCTTATTCAGTAAGAACAATATCTAAGATAAGGAGGGATTTAGGAGTTGAGATTGACTAGAACTCTTCCACCAAGGAAGAGTAGTATTAGAACTCTAGTTAATTCTTTATCTACTAATCATATATATTGCAGAATGTTCTTATTGTACAGGTACGCGCAAAAGCAGAGGTTAAGCAAGAATTGAGAGCAAAATAGCAAGGCAATTTTGCAATCAGTTCGTGTGAAATTTGAGTGTGCGAACCTGAAGCTACTTGAACCAGCTAGAAGAACCAGCTCCAATTGTTTGTCTTTTACTCTGGTTTATTTGTAGTAGGTGGTTTTAACTTGTACCTTTTCAGCTTTATCTAGAAGCTTCTGTAATAGGTATTTTGTGTTTTCAAGTTAGAGTTAACTTGAAGTTTGTCGCAAACAGTTAGAGGTTGGTTTGCCACAAGGGATTAGAGGTAATCCTATATTTACAAAAGAGTTTTTGTAAAGGCAGTTTTGGCTCACTGATTTAGTAAAGAGTTTTGGGAAAATCCTACTGGGAAGTAGGTCGTGGTTTTTTCACCTTTTGAGCCAGGTGTTTTCCACGTAAAAATCTCTGTGTTCTTTAAATTTCTATACTTATTATTCCGCAACAGTAGTAGTAGGAACACATAGAAGAACCATGTCCTTTTATACTCCGTGCACGCGAAAAATTGGATACCACACAAATCATCCCCCTTCTTGTGTGGTATTGACGTATAAAACATCAATTGGTATCAGAGCGAGTTATCCTTGAAGAGGCTAACACTCTAGGAGAAGATCAACATGAGTGCACCACCTGGGAACTGGGAAGGGCAATCAATTGCTAGGCCTCCACTCTTCAATGGACAGTACTACTCCTGGTGGAAGAACGGAATGAGAGTCCAAATAATTAGAGAAAACTACGAACTATGGGACATTGTTACTGATGGTCCCTTGTCTACCATGAAGAAGAATGCTGAAGGAGTAGATGTGCCAAAGACAAGAGCTGACTGCATTGCTGAGGACTTAAGAAAGTGGGAGAAGAATGCTAAGTCCAAGAAATGGCTCTTGTGTAGACTTGGTCCAGACGCGTACAACAGAATTCAAAGCTGTACTATTGCTTAGAAAATTTGGGACACTTTGCAAGTGGCTCATGAAGGAACACCTCAAGTGAAAAGGTCCAGAGGTACTCTACTATATTCTCAATATGAGAACTTCACTGTGAAGGAAGGAGAAACTATCCAAGAGATGTATGCAAGGTTCACTGCACTAACTAATGAACTTAAGCCTCTAGGAAGGACTTTTCTTGAAAAAGACAAAGTTGAGAAAATTCTGACAAGGGTTCTGTCAGTTTCTTGGGAAAGCAAAATCACTGCAATTCAGGAATCTAAGAACATTGCAACTCTTAAACTGGATGAGCTGATTGGAAATCTCACTGCCTATGAACTTAGAAGGCAAACGATGAAGATGGATGAAGATGGATGTGCCCAAGAAGGAAAAGAGTCTGGCACTCAGAATCACTGAAGGTGCTAATCTGGAGGAAGATGAAATGGATATGATCACCAAGGACTTCAAGAAATACCTTATGAGAGGAAAGAGTTCTTCACGAGGTGGAAATTACAACAAAAAAGGGTTCTTGAAAAAATAATTTTTTCAACCAATGAGGGCTGCTACAAGTGTGGGAAGACTAATCATCACATCAAGAACTGCCCTCAATGGGAAATTGAATGGAAGAAGGAAAAATCTGAATGAAGGAACAGGAAGAAGGAACAAGTTCATCCCAAGAATAACAATGAATCAACAAAGTCTATGGTTGCTGCTTGGGGAGAAAGTTCAGATGAGGAATCAGATGATGAAGATGGAGATGAGCAAACACTTATGAAAATTGGAGAATCAGATGAGTAATCTCATGAGGAATATGAGGTAAGTATAATTCATCTCAAAGACAAGATTAAGTTTTTGTCTAAAGAAAAACTCTTTGAATTATTGCTAGATTTCATTGATGAATCTGAGGTTATAAATAAAGAAAAGAAGCAGATGTCTCAGGATTGTGTGGTTTTAAAAGCGAAGTGTAAGAACCTGGAACTTAGAGCCAGTGAGATTGTGAGTGAGAATACTGCACTGAAGAGCCAGATTCATACATTTGAAGCAACTGTCCTTGAGTTAAAATCTGAAAATCTAAAACTGAAATTAGGAACCAGTAAGAAGACAACTGATTGCACACAACTCACTCTAGAAGAAAATGTAGGTAAACTGAAAGATGAGTTGTATAAGAAGGATGAGCAGGTAAGAGTGTTGAAACGGGATTTAGGCAAAGTCAAGCATGAACTAGACAGAACTAGAAAATGGAACATGTCCTTCGATGCTTTAACATGGCTACATGAACATCATAGTAGCAATAAGAAGAGGACTTGGCTTTGGGAATCAGCTACCTAAGTGGGATCCTAAAAGTAAGTACCTACTCTTCCTGAGAACAATATTTGAACTCACTGTGGTAAGACGGGTCACTATAAAAGTGAATGTAATGCAAAAGAAAAGGCCAGTCAAAAGAACAAAAATTTTGTTCAAGGGAAGAATCGGTTACCAAGTTGGGCTAAAAAAAATTTAATTCATCCTTTTGCTTATAGAAAAGGACCCAAACTAGTTTGGGTTCCTAAGACTAACCCCTGATTTCTTTTTGTAGGTTCAAGTGAACGGGAGCAACCAAATATGATACATGGATATTGGCTGCTTAAAGCACATGACAAGAAGCAAGGACTAGTTCCTTTCTCTTGAGAACCTCAAAGGAGGAAATGTCTCCTTTGGAAATGGAAAGAAATGTGAAATCATTGGGGTTGGTAAGGTAGGTAAGAATGACTCTCATTCCATTGAGAATGTCTATTTGATAACGGCCTGAAATACAATCTAAATAAGTGTATCACAATTGTGTGATAAAGTGAACAATATATATATTGTAGATCTGTCCACACTTTCAGAAAATAAACTAACTCGCTTGAGTGTGATGGACAGTGATCCTCTCCTTTGGCATAAGAGACTTGGACATGCAAGTTTGAGCCAACTCAAAAAATTAGTCTCCAAGGACTTGATGATAGGACTGCCTAACATTAAGTTCAAGGAAGACAAAGTTTGTGAGGCTTGTGCAAGGGGGAAGCAGGTAAGATACTCTTTTAAATGCAAGAAAGTGGTAAGTACCACCAGAACGATGGAACTGGTTCATATGGATCTCTGTGGTCCAATGAGAACATTAAGCAGAGGTGGTAAGAGATATGTGATGGTGCTTGTTGATGATTACTCTAGGTTTACCTGGACATTGTTTTTAACATCTAAAGATGAAGCATTTGACATGTTCACTTCTTTTCTTAGAAAAACTTAGAAACACTTAGGAAATCAACTTGCATCAATTAGGTCTAATCATGGCAGTGAATTTGAAAATGCTAAATTTGCTGAATTTTGTGATGAGCATGACATATATTATAATTTTTCTGCTCCTAGAATCCCAAAACAAAATGGAGTAGTTGAAAGAAAGAATAGGACACTTGAATATATGGCTAGGACTATGCTTCTTTCTAGTAAACTGCCACATAGCTTCGGGCAGAAGTTGTAAATACTGCATGTTATATCATAAATAGGTGCATGAAAAGACCTTTTGTAGAGAAGAGTCCTTATGAGTTACTTAAGGGGAGAAAACCAAATATATCCCACCTTAGGGCATTTGGTTTCAAGTGATTTGTGCACAACAATGGTAAAGACTCCCTAGGTAAATTTGATCCCAGAAGTGATGAGGGAGTCTTCACATAGTAAAGCTTATAAAGTCTATAACAAAAGAACTATGTGTGTTGAAGAAAGTTTTCATGTGATTTTTGATGAAACTAACTTTCTTTCTGAGAGACAAGACCATGATGATGAAGCAATTGGACTGGTTAGAAACTTAAATGAAGCCACAACCCACACTGAAGCTACATAGAGGAAGGAACAGGTGATGGAACAGGTTTATCCATCCCGGGCAACATGACTGGGGAATAGAACAAAGAGGAAATAATTCTCAAACATCAGTGGAACCTGTCCCTGAACCTATTCCACAACAACAAAACACTGAAGGAACATCAAAGGGGTAACCAGTTGGTTGTGAAACCCTACTGATATCAAAGTTCTCATCCTATTGAGAACATCATTACTTATCCAACCTCTGGAATCAAAACTAGATCTTCTTTAAAGAATCTTTGTGCTTTTGATGCTTTCTTATCTCTTATTGAACCTAAAAATGTTGCTGAGGCTTTGCATGATGCAGACTAGGTAAATGCAATGCAAGATGAACTCAACCAATTTGAAAGGAGTCAAGTTTGGCATCTGGTACCAAGACCCTTGGATAGATCAGTAATTGGCACTAAGTGAGTCTTTAAAAAAAAACTTGATGAAGATGGAACAGTTACAAGGAACAAGGCAAGGTTGGTGGTTCAAGGATATAGTCAGGAGGAAGGCATACACTATGATGGAACTTTTGCTCCAGTGGCAAGGCTGGAAGCTATAAGACTCCTCATAGCCTTTGCTGCTTACATGAAATTCACCCTTACCAGATGGATGTCAAGAGTGCCTTCCTAAATGACTATCTAAAGGAAGAAGTGTTTGTCAAGCAACCTCCAGTGTTCGAGAACAAGGAAAATGTTGATCATGTGTACAAACTTGATAAAGCACTTTATGGACTCAAGCAAGTTCCAAGAGCATGGTATGAAAGATTATCAAAGTTTTTGCTTGAGCATGACTACAAGAGAGGTAATATTGACAACACTTTGTTCTTGAAAGAAAAATGTAAAGATCTCTTGGTAGTTCAGACATATGTAGATGACATAATCTTTGGAGCAACTACTGATAAGCTAAGTAAAGAATTTTCTAACTAATAGGGAATGAATTTGAAATGAGCATGATGGGTGAGCTTAATTTATTTTTAGGCTTACAAATTAAATAGAATTAAAATGAAACTATGATCCATCAACAGAAGTATGTAAAAAAGTTGTTTAAGAGGTTTAAAATGGAAGAGTCCAAAGAAATCGACACTCCTATTGCAATTGTCACAAAGTTAGATATAGATGAACCTGGTTCATCTGTTGATCAAAAGTTGTATAGGGGAATGATTGGTTCATTATTGTATCTCACTGCTAGTAGACCTGACATTGTTTTCAGTGTAGGCCTTTGTGCAAGATTTAAGGCAAATCCAAAGGAATCCAACTTGACCACTGTCAAAAGAATCTTGAGATACCTAAAAGGCATCACTGACTTTTGTCTTTGGTATCCAAAATGTAGTAATTTTAATCTTGTGGGATATGCTGATGCCGACTATGCAGGTTTTATAGTGGATAGAAAGAGCACCTCAGGTATGGCACACTTTCTTGGCTCATGTCTTGTGTCTTGGGCCACCCAAAAGCAAAATTATGTGGCCTTATCTACTGCTGAAGCTGAGTATGTTGCTGCTGCCTCATGTTGTGCTCAATTATTGTGGATTAAACATCAATTGATGGATTTTGGAATTGATGTTAGATGTATCCCTATCTTTTGTGATAACACTAGTGCAATTAGTATGAATAAGAACCCCGTTCATCACAAGAGAACTAAGCACATAGATGTTAGACATCACTTTTTAAGGGACAATTATGAAAAGGGATTGATCACTATAGAGTTTTGTGCTACTGATAAGAAGATTGATAACATCTTTACAAAAGCACTTTGAAAGGAACAGATTAGAATTAAGGATGATTAAGATCACCTAATGGAACCAGTTCAGAATGTACATGAAAAAAAAGGGAAAATTTGAATTTTTTTTTGGTTAGAAATTCTAGAATTTGTGCAGATAACTAGATTAGTATTTTCTCAGTCTCATACTGTAAATAGTATACTCATGTACCATGTGTTAATATGACTCACTGGTCTCTAATGAAATTTTCTCTATTTTGACAAATTGAGACATGATCAAGAGGATTCCTAGTGAAGAACCTGGTTCATCAGTGCTGGTTCATCTGAATAACGAGGTATGTGTTCTACACTCTGCACAATTTGAAATACTAATATTTAAATCATGAGCAGAGTTCTACCCAAGTCCAAAATCTTCCAAAGCCTATCCAACTAAAATTGGAACCAGTTTCGTTTCAACAAGAATCCTCGCCTAATTAAAACACCTAGATTCTAGGGAAGCTGTAACCGTCGATTCAAACTGAAAATTGCAGGATGATTAGACTTCTAATTGACTACAAAAAGCTGTTGTTGTGTATTAATTACACTCCTACTTTAAATCCCTCATCATCATCACTGCAAATCCCTCATAATTTATGCAACCCGTCGAAACCTTCTCTCTTCTCTTTGCCTTCAAAATTTCATTCAAGCCATCCTCTTCATTACAGAACCATACCCAAAATGACAAACTCCAGCGATAATCCTGGTACTCCCCCTCCCCCTTCCTCTTCTTCCACTACCTCTCAACCCAGCGCTACCCCTCAACCTAGGAGAAGACGAGTAAAAATGCTTGCAAAGAAAACTGTAGCTAGAGGATAACTTTCAAGAAAATTGAATGCCTAGCTTCAAGCAAGCCAATCCCAAGACTCCCAAAATTTTGATGACTCTTTCAAGTTGGCGACTGAGGGGGAAGAAACTGGGTCTTCCGATTCTGAAGAGGTAACATCTGTCCCAAACCCTTCTTCTGGGGTCATCTCTGGTATTGCTGAAAATCTAGAAAATAGGTTCATACTGGTTGGGTCTGTGGTGGATGTGGAAATTCCTGAGACAATAAGTGGAGGAGGTAAAAATAAATTAGAAAAAGAAAAGGAGAGTGAGGGAGTACGGAGTGATGAGAGGAGGAAAGGGAAAGAAGTAGCTGATTCCTCACCCACCTCTAAAACTGTTAGAACGGCTATTTGTGGAGCTGAGCCAGAAAAAGTGGACGAAAGTAGCAAGAACGCAGGGGGAAGTGGATCGGGAGAAGCCGCTGAAGGGCTAGTGAATCTTGGAAAGCAAGCAGATGAACCTGGTTTATCTGTTGAGGGAACACTGACTGATCTCTTGAAAAAGATAGGTGACAGTTACAACCCTAAGAAGAAAAGAACTCCTAAAGCTACAACTCCTGGTACAACAAGAGCCAACAAGAAAAGGAAAGCTGCTCCTTCCGAGACTTCTGACATTCCTCTCGCAAGAGGAAGAACTACAAGAAGCAAGCTAAAGCAAAGTGAGGACAAGTTGTAGAGAGCTTTAGAGGAGAGTAAGAAGAAAAGAGTAGACAAGGGGAAAGAAAAAGTGGTTGAGCCTGTTGAAGTGGATGAGATGGACTTGGTATATCAAAGTGAAAAAGTGACAGTTGAGGTAGAGGTTCAGACCCCTAAGAGACCAAGAAAGCCAAGACTTCCTCAAAGAAATCTTTATCTGTTTCTAAGTCTACTGAATTCTCTATCTTGGCTAAACGAACCAGGTCTGTAGTGAAAGCCAAGCAAGTGAAAATTACTGAAGAGGAAGATTGGAGTGGTGAAGAGGAGGATGAGTCTGATGGTGAAAAGGACAAGCTGGCCAAGTTTGGTAAACGAACAGTTTTGAAAAGTTGACTTTTCAATGACTTGGAGGAAGAAGGGATGATCCTACTGCTGGAGAAACTTGTGTTACAGGGGTGGAAGGACCATCAGTTGGATGGGAGACTGGCAAGGAATGAGATTGTGGAATTCATGGCCAATGCTGAGGTAAAGGATAGCAGAGTCACTAGCCCGGTGAAAGGGGTTCAAATTTCCTTTGATGCTAAAAAGCTGGGTGAAATCCTTGGTATACTCTCTGAAGGTTATGATGACTATACAAGGCAGAAATGGCCAAGTCTGAATTCTCTTCCAACTGCCCTGGTTAACACTAGAAAGTTATGTGATAATGAAGAAGAAAGTGAACCCAAGGCAACTTATAAGAGTGATGAAGCCACCCCACAAGGTGTTATTTGAATTCGTCAACAAGTGTGTGCTTCCCAGATAGGAAATGAGACATATTGCCAACTACATGGACTTGGTCTTGATTGGATTTCTGGATAGTGGGAGGCAAATAAACTGGCGTGGGTTCATCATTCACCCTATGGCTTCATTCTCACTACTGTTCTTGCTCATTGTAAGGTGCCACTGAAGAAGTGGGAGATATCCACAAGCAAAGACCAATTTGGGATCAATACTCTTCTTGCTTGTGGTTATGAGATCCATGCCATTCCCAATGAACCTGGTTCATCTAAAAGAACACTTGTTAACAGCAAGGTCAGGGCCCTAGTGCAGGAGAGTGGGGCAAAGGATGCTGAGATAGTAAAGCTGAAGACTCGTTTGGCTGAGGTAGAATCTGAGAGGGATGTTGTCAGAACTGAGCTCACAACGGAAAGGGAGAAGAATGATGGAATTCTTCAAGACATGTTGCACCTTCTCCAAACCAAAAACCAAGCCCCCAGTTCTTCCAAGCCTTAATAACCTAGCCTGCCTAGAATTTTCAGTGAACCAGATTCGGGATGTTTTCTTTTTGTTGCTCATGTTTTAACTGTTTTTGTTTCATTTTGTGGATTGTGGCAGAATCATGTTCTCTATCAATGAAGTTTGCTGCTTTTGTTCTTATTCATTGTTTATATTTCTTAGTTTGAATTCTTAGTTGATTATTAATGATTAATCCATGAATGCATTTGCAGTTGCCCTAGTGGTCATAAGTGATTTTTAATTATCTGGGGTTCACACATATTCTTGCAACTTCTCGATGATGCCAAAAGGGGGAAAAATGTTGTGCTCTGAACAAGTGATATTTATAACCTAATGACCCTGGTTCTTCATGATAAGTGCTTACTACTCTAATATGTGTCAATGTTGGATTAAGTTGAAATAAGACTAAGCTTATGGACACACAAAGTTTGTCATTACCAAAAATGGGGAATTTGTTGGCCCAAGAAAGAGAATAGTTTTGAAGATTGACAAAGGAACTTAGAAATGAACCAGGTCTATCACTGGTAGACATAAACACATGCAGAGTCAAGGCACGCGAGATGCACATGTAGGAGATAAACGTATTTTGGAAAAATAGAGATATCTCCTGATCGAAAAGATTGCAAAAGAAAAAAAAAAAAAAACCGATAAGGAGAATGACTCCTTATTCAGTAAGAACATTATCTAAGATAAAGAGGGATTTAGGAGTTGAGATTGACTAGAACTCTTCCACCAAGGAAGAGTAGCATTAGAACTCTAATTAATTCTTTATCTACTAATTCTATATATTGTAGAATGTTCTTATTGCACAGGTACGCACAAAAGCAGATGTTAAGCAAGAATTGAGAGCAAAATAGCAAAGCAATTTTGCAAGCAGTTCATGTGTAATTTGAGTGTGCGAACCTAAAGCTACTTGAACCAGCTAAAAGAACCAGTTCCAACTGTTTGTCTTTTAGTCTAGTTTATTTGTAGCAGGTGGTTTTAACTTGTACTTTTTCAGCTTTATCTAGAAGCATTTGTAATAGGTACTTTATGTTTTCAAGTTAGAGTTAACATGAAGTCTGTCGCAAACAGCTAGATGCTGGTTTGCCACAAGGGATTAGAGGTAATCCTAGGTTTACAAAAGAGTTTTTGTAAATGCAGTTTTGGCTCACTGATTTAGTAAAAGGTTTTGGGAAAATCCTACTAGGAAGTAGGTCGTGATTTTTTCACCTTTTGAGCCAGGTGTTTTCCACGTAAAAATCTCTGTGTTCTTTAAATTTCTATACTTATTATTCTGCAACGGTAGTAGTAGGAACACATAGAAGAACCAGGCTCCTCTATACTCGGTGCACGCGAAAAATTAAATACCACACAAATCACCCCTTCTTGTGTGGTATTGACGTATAAAACATCAATATTAGCTTATGTTCATTCCCGGGATGATGATACTGAAGCAGTGGGAATCTTGAAAGGCATATCTCACATGCTGACACTAACAATTGAGGGTGAATAAGTCAAAAGGTCACTTTATTGAGGACCAAATATTGTATTCCTTCACAGTCAACCAACTCTGATCATTCCCAATTAGAAGCAACACAAATTTTGAAATTAGACTTGTACTATTAAACATGTAGAGTTGATTTTAACTGCTCAACTAACTGTAGTCATTGCAGTTGAACGAGACAAAAGACCACTTTTTAGGTTCAACCTACGTCTTGTTGATTCTCGATGGGAAAAATAGTAGTCAGATTGTGGTTTTAACGTTGATTAAAGGAGCGACGCCTTTTCCAGAAAAGCTCTATTATAATGGGATGGCACAAAACCCTTTGAATTCAGACACCATTTGATATTGAAAATCCTCAGCCCTCTGGTATGAAAACATGAGTTATCTGCTCCTAGAAAAAGATGGCGTCTGCAAGAGACCTTAGATAGGTCAATGGATAAAGTAGTTTAAGCGGGCTTCCATGAAAAATGAATTGTCTCTATCTAGTATTAAATTCCTTTATAAAATGATTTTTGGTTAACCAAAACTTATAACTTCAAAATCATTATCATCCCTGGAATGTCAAACTAATGTATTATTACCAGGTCCAGCTGTTCAGTTTAACAGTGTCATCCACGTAATCTGTTCAAGGCCATCTTTTTGTCACCTCGTTTCTTTATTTATTAGGCCATTTTGGTTTTGTTTTGATGAACTCCGACCTTTTTCTGCCTAAAGGTCAGTATCTCTTTTCTACTTCTTAAGATAGACTGCAAAAAAAAATCTCAGAGAATAGCTAAGTAGAAGTCGGAGACTATTTTTAGGAACTTAGACTACCAATGTGCTGGTAAACTCCACTTAGTGTATGCCCTATGTTTTATATACTTCAGGAAATGATCAATTTCTTCTCTCAGAGATCATGTTTAGGATTCCAAGAACTCAGTCGAAATGCAAAATTCGTTAAATACTATTGTAGTTTTCTTGCTAATCCGTGTATAAATTCATTCTGCATTTGAAGATTATTTCCATATTATGGCCTCGAATTGGTATTCCAAATGCTTTACGGACAGTTTGATTCAAATATTGAAATGGCAAAAGGAAGAAATAACTGGAGCTCCAGGCCTGAGTATTTTCTCAGCTTCTAATAAAACCAAGCACTGACATTGAAAATAAATATAATCAAGTCTAATATCCCTTTTATTCGATCAAAAATGATTCAAATGAAATTTCTTCATTTGATCGAGAAGAATTCAAGATTTTTGAATGCCACAAGTCGAAAAAAACTGTTTTCCAAATTCTACAAAACAGAACATAATTGCAAGTCGCAGGTGTAGTATAAAAAAGTCTACACAACTTTTGGATTAGTCAAAAGGATATACAACAGTCTCTTCACAATTTGAATCAAGATCTTTCATGCTTTACATGATACAAAGTTGTAGTATGTATATGTGAAGGGTGGTTCTTGACATAGTCCGAATCACAAGAAACCAGTCCTTTATCTTTAAAGCTCTTCAAATTAGCCTTAGCACCTTGAGCAACTAAATACATAGCCACATCCTTTTGCCCAGCCTCAATAGCAAGATGCAGCGGCGTGTATCCACAATCATCAACAACATCAAGCTTAGCTCCATGCTTTACCAATACCTTTACCCCTTCAATTCCACCCTTAAATGCTGCTCTGTGCAAAGGTGTCCAACCATTCTGATCTTTTCCATTCACATTCGCCCCTTCAGCGATACATTTCTTGATATTAACAACATCCCCTTTTCTTGCAGCCCTATGCAAAGTGTCTCCTAACTGTAACATATCATACAATTTGGAGTGACCGTTATCCATAGCAAGCTCACAGGCAGTCTTCCCTTGTTTTGTTACAACAAATTTTGCAAAATTGGAATGCTTTAGTAAGAAGTCAACTGCTTCAACATGGCCATGGTTAGCAGCAAAATGCAAGGGAGTCCACCCTTGAGAATCTGGCATTTCAAGATTACTCCCTACTGAAACAAGAAACTGAAGCACTTCCACATGCCCGTGAATTGCTGCTATGTGAAGGGCAGATCTACCTTGTGAATCAATTGAGTTCAAATCTATGTCAGCATAACCCAAACAAAGAATTTCCATCAAGTCCACGCGGCCAGTGGCTGCTGCATCATGCAGAAATCTATCAGCAGAGTTTTCAATAGTATAACCGGACTCGATCAAAACCTGAACAGAATCAAGATTTCCAGATTTCACAGCCAGTGACATGACAGAGTTCCCATCTGATTCCCTTCTATTTACATCAGCTCCAGCCTCAATTAGAGCTGAAATACAGTGGGAATTTCCATTCTTGGCAGCAGATTTAAGCAAGGAATCAAGCTGACAGCCACCACACAAGGACAGGGATTTTGGGAGAAGTAAATTGACATCCAATAAAGTCTTGGATGAAACTGAAGAATTAGGTGAAAGAAGAAACTCCACAATTTGTGGACCAACAAGAGAAATGGCAATTTTGGCATCTTTGAATATATGTGGTCCTGTTCTTGAAAACAGACGGCGAAGATCATCTTGACTGGCTTTACCAGTAGGAAGCATAGACGACTTAACCATAACGGTGTCCAAAGGTGTAGAAAGAGGAGGCCGAACACAAGAATTAGTCAAGAAAAGAGTGAAGGAAGCAGTGGAGAGGGGAGGAATAATAGAAAAGGGATGTGAGAAGGAGAAAACAGAAGGTTTTGTGGTAGAGAGACAAATGGCTACAGACATGGTGTGCATGAGATTGGTTAACTTAAAAGTTGCAGAAGACTTTTTCCCTCTGATGAAGCAGAGTTTGAGTTCCTCCAAATCAGCCTTAACAAGTCTGTCCATTGCTGCTTTACTTTTTGGGATGAAATATTTTTTGTCAAACTGAGAAGAATGGTGTATATTGGTTTGAAAGCTCTAATAGAGTGACATAAATGGTGAATGATTAGGGAAATATGAATTGCCAAAATGACTGGTGGCAGTGTAATGTTTTTATTTTTTATTTTTTTTGGCGTTTGAGTATTTTATATATGTTACATTGTTTGCATCTGAATGATATAAATACATTTTTAAACAAGTAGGAGTATATGGTATAATCTACAGCTAGATTCGAATATTTAGGTTATTTTAGGGGATTATTTTGGAGAGGAGGATGGTGTCACTGTCACTTTGTAAATAGAGACATAGGAAGAATGAGCATATCTCAATATTTAGGTTTAAAATAGTAACCTAAATAGTCGTCCATTTAATCTCTTAAACTAGAAATAGCCGGTAAATATTTAATATATATATAATTCATGTATAATAGATGTATAAATATGTATAATTAATATATAATCTATATATATCGGCTAGAAAAAATAAATATAGAATCTGACCGGCTATTCGTGTAACAATCTCGAAGAATACACGTACAAGCAATTGTTAATATGGGGATTTAGAGTGGAAGTACTATGCATTTTCCAGCAAGAAAATGTGAAATTTTGAATTGAATGGGTCGTTAAACTTCAAATGTGGTTTCAACACTAAAACACTCGATTCACATTCATAGTCAAAGACATGAGAATATAGTCAATTTTGGATTCGATGGCTTTCAATATGAAAAAGGCAGCTCCGGAAGGGGAAATAGTATTAATGTTTACTTTGTGTTTTTTTCAACAATGAGTTCTAGCTAGCGTTTGGACATAGATTTGGTTGAAATTTGAAAATATGAGTTTGTGAAGCTGAGATAAAAAATAGTTTTTGCAAATTAAAAATTATGTTTGGATATGTATTTTACTTGAAAAGAAAGTTTCCTGAGTAGAAAACTTAAAAAACTACCCTAGAACTGGGATTTGAAGATTTTATTTTTAAAATTTTCTGGTTAAAATCTATAAACAAACAAAATATTTGAAAATAAAATTTGAAAAAAATGCTCCCAAATTTAACGGAAGCTTAAAAATTTAGAGTAAAGTTCTCTTGGTTTGGTGCAACCCATTTTCATTCCTTTCTAGGTATTTTGGCCAAGATAAGCAAAAGTTGTATTCACAATTATTTGACGAATTCCACAGCATTGTTTGATGCTTTGATTCAGTCACGTTCTCCATTTTCCTTTTTCCGCGTAATTCAATTTCGAGACACTTCATTTGAATGAAGTTTATCCTAAAAAAATTCACGACAAAAGGCAAACATACATTTACATTTCCACCTAGTATTCTAGTCTCAACTCCACACTCGTGAATCGCGATCAAGTTACTAAAAACTACACAAATATGAGAAATTAAACCTACTAACAATTAAGGCTAAACCCCAAAAGCCATCGACTTAGAAGATATATATATATATATATATATATTTTGATTTCTGGCCTGGTGTCCGATACAGGTGTGGAGATCCTGACTAATTCAGATTCGCGCCGCATAAGATCCATTAAAAGAGAAAAAGCTCCCTGTCAGGATTTTTCCAATGCACATAGTTCAAACCAGATACCTCTATCTTGACTCATATCTATTCCACCACAATTTTTAATGATACTTACAAGATCTATCGGTAATAAACTTGGAAAAGGAGCAAGTCTTTCTAGTCATTGTATAGTAAAAACAGATAAAAGTGAATTATGAAATCTAATTGCAGTGTTGTAACGGGACTAAATATTAGGCCAAGCAGTTGAATTTGGTGATCACCAAAAAAACAAATAGGAGCATTAACACGCTTTCAGACTTAATATATCACAAACTCAATTTAACCTAGAATCAATTTTACTTCATTATAATCAATTATAATAGTCATCGACTAACTAACCTAGTTATAAAGCTAATAAAGCATATGCACCCCGGGGCATAAAATATGAAGGACAAAATATAAAATTAGTTGGTCGAGCGAAAATAATTGTATTTACTAGCCACTATATATACATATATATCATCACACTATATTATAAATGTGAAACCCCAAAGTCAATAGTAAATTACTAAAATATCCCACAAAAGCGTAAAAACCATTTTATCCTTTCTTTGATGTATTATTTTGTACTAAAAAGTAAATTTAGCTTTCAATAAATAACATTGTGTAATATAATCTACTTTAAATCAGATAATTGAGAAGACAATAGTGTGAAAGATAGCTACAGTAAATGATAAATGTGTACATTGCACCCTTTTAACTCCTTGAATAAAGGGTATTACTCCGCAGCCTTTTAATTCCTAATTAGAATTTCTTCATCTTCTTTCTTTCACTGGTCATCATCTTCGACATACATAACTCATCTACAAATTTCTTTTTCTTTCATGTTATTTTTTACAAGTGTTAATGTTCATATCATACCTTCTTTTATTCATTCCTTCCAACTATTTCGTTATATAGGGTTAATGTAACTGATTAATCTGGACAATATTTTATTATACTAAAACGTTAAAAGGTGGACTAAGTTTTTGGGACGCCGAAGTAGAAGGAAAATTTGATTAATTGTCAGCTTCATCATAGCTCATAATTGGTGTAGTTAATAATTTTTATTATGTTTCTTGATTTGTTTTTAGTGTAAATAATACTTTGGTTATGAAGATCTTTTGCAACGATCTGGTTTATCATTCTTGATCTTTGTTACAAAAATTATAATGCTCTCTTTGCTATTTTTTTCAGTAATCAAATATATAAATGACATTTTTTCCAAGGGCACGTTCAATACTTGTGATATAAATTATAAGAAATTATTTGAATTGCATTACAAAAGTAGATCGAACCTAAATCATTTTTCCTTTATTGTTAAAAATTATTTTTTCTTAGATACTGCTGAATCTTTTGCTCAGCATTGTTTATAGGAGTCATCAAATTATTTTCTTAATATATTGTATAATTACTCAAATATATATGTTGTTTGTTTGTGTTTCTATTTTGTTAAACTTTATTTGTTTAATCTTTGAAATGGTGTAGCTTCAACACTAATGATTAATGGTGCCAAAAATATATTGTTGTCGAATATATGTTACCTTTAATTTTCTCCTATTTATTTTTGCTACGGATCAAATTGGTCCCCCCCTTCTTCTTATTAGAATTCTTTTCTTCTCCTTAATAACCTTTTTTATTTTCTGGCCTCCAAATAATTGTGGAAGGTGCAGACTTTAATTGGAGACAAACTTTTGGCATTTCATGTAGCTACAATTTTGTAACGATCTGGCATGTCATTTTGAGAATTTAAGTCACATTCGGTGGCATAAGGTCTTGAACAACTTCGTATTATGTATATTGACTTGCGTGCATGGTCGAGTTCAGTTTCCGGATGATTCAAAGTCAAATCTGAAGGAGGAATTTTGTTTTGGAAGCTTAAGCAGTAATAGTTGACCAGAATTTGATTTTTGTGTAAACGGCTCCGAAATGGAATTTTGATGATTTTAACAGCTTCGTATGGTGATTTTAGACTTCACCGTGCGTCCAGATTTGGATTTGGAGGTCCGTAGGGTAATTTGAAGCATTTCGGCGAAACTTGGAAAAGTTGAAGTTTGGAAGGTGGAGATTTTTGACCAAGAGTTGAATTTGGTGATATCGGGGTTGGAATGTGATTCTGAGAGTTGGAACAGAACCGTTATGTCATTTGGGACTTGCCTGCAAAATGTAACGTCATTCCGGGTTGATTTGATAGGTTTCAGCACGAGTTTTAGAAGTTAGAAGATTTGAAAGTTCCTAAGATGATTCGTGGTGCGATTCGTAGTTTCGACGTTGTTTGATGTGATTTGAGGCCTCCACTAAGTTCGTATCATGTTTTAGGATGTGTTGCTATATTTGCTTGAGGTCCCGAAGGGCTCGGGTGAGTTTCGAAGGAGCTTCGGATCAATTGGAACATTTTGGCTAAAGCTGGTGTTGGGCAGGTTCTGGTGTGTCCGCGTCTGCGGAGGCTTGATCGCAGATCCGGTGTCACGAACCAACTCTCCCTCCGTGAGAGGTCGCGACGGCACCTAGTCTCTACAACTAGGTAAGCCTAACATTGTGAAAATAACAATGAAAATAAAAACATAAATCTAAACCACTAACAGCAACAATAATGAAATAATTGATAGAAATGTCGCTCGGCATATACAATAACAACTCTCGGTAAATACGTACAGAATTTTCCCAAGACCTGAAACATCATAAGTCACAAGCTTATAAGAATTTACTATTTGTTCTATACATCTGATGTTTTATACGTCAATACCACACAAGAGGGGGGTGATTTGTGTGGTGTCCAATTTTTTGAGTGCTGTCGTTATAGAAGGACCTGATTCTTCTATGTGTTCCAACTCGTACTGTTGCGGAATAATAAATGCAGAAACGTAAAGAACAGAGAGATTTTAACGTGGAAAACACCCGGCTCAAAAGGTGAAAAACCACGACCTACTACTCAGTAGGATTTTCTCCAAACACTTCACTACAACAATGAGACAAACAACATTTACAAAATAAACTCTTTTGTAAACCTAAGGATTAACTCTAACATTTTGTGGAAAACTAGCCTCTAGCTATTTGCGACAAACTTCAAGTTAACTATAACTTGAACACTCAGTACTTATTACAATTGCTTCTAGATAAAGCTGTAAGGTACAATTTGTAATTACCTACTACAAATAAACTAGACTAAAAGACAATAGATGGAACTGGTTCTTCTAGCTGGTTCAAGTAGCTCCAGATTCGCACTTTCCAGTTTGGCTCGAACTAGTTGCAAAATTTCTTCACGAATTTTGCTCTCAATTCTTGATAAATTTATTTTTTTGTGCGTCTATATACAATAAGAACAATCTGCAATTTATAGGAGTTAGTAGATAAGGAACTAACTAGAATCCTAATGCAACTCTGCCTTGGTAGAAGAGTTCTAGTCAAACTCAACTCCCAAATCCTTCCTTATCTTAGATTCTGTTCTTATTGAATAAGGAGTCCTTCTCCAATTTCATTTTTGTAATCTTTTCGATCAGAAGATATCTTAATTTTACTAGAATACATTTATCGCATGCATGTGCATCTCATGTGCCTTTAACTCTGCTGGTCTATGTCACCTGTGATGGACCTGGTTCATCTCGGAGTTCCTTTGTCAATCTTCAAAACTATGTCCTTTCTTGGGCCAACAAATTCCCCCTCTTTGATGATGACAAACTTTGTGTTTCAGGCCTGTTTCAGCTTAGTCCAATATTGGCACATATAAGAGTATTAAGCATTTATCACAAAAGAACCAGGTTCATTAGGTTATAAATATCACATGTTCAGAGCACAACTTATCTTCCCCCTTTTGGGATCATCGAAAAGTTGCAAAAAATATTGTGTGAATCCCAGATTTTTAACACTTACTCATGGCCATTTGGGCAACTGCATATGCCATCATGGATTAATCATCAATAATCAACTAAGAATTCAAACTATAAAAAAAATAGAGATACTGAATCAGAGCAAAAAGCATCAGATTTCATTGATAGAGCGAATACGATTCTGCCACAATCCACAAAATAAAACAAAAATAGTTAAAACATGAGCAACAAACAAAAATCTGAATCTGGGTCACTGAAAGTTCTAGGCAGGCTAGGAAATTAAGGCTTGGAAAAACTGCAGACCTGGTTCATTTAGCCAAGATGGATGGTTTAGCAGACTTAGAAACAGATGAAGACTTCTTTGAGGAAGTCTTGGCTTTCTTGAGCTTAGGGGTCTGAACCTCTACCTCTGCCACTTTTTCACTTTGATGGACCAGGTCCATCTCATCCACTTCAACAGCCTCAATAGGTTCAACAACCTTTTCTTTCCCTTTTTTTCACTCTTTTCTTCTTACTCTCCTCTAAAGCTCTCTTCAACTCGTCCTCACTTTGCTTTACCTTGCTCCTTGTAGTTCTTCCTCTTGGAAGAGAAATATTAGAAGTCTCAGAAGGAGCAACTTTTCTTTTCTTACTTTCTCTTGTTGTTCCAGATGTTTGAGCTTTAGGAGTTCTTTTCTTCTTTGGATTGTAATTATCGCCTAACATTTTCAGCAGATCCGCCAGGATTTCTTCAGTAAATGAACCAGGTTCATCTGTGTGCTTTCCTAAATTTACTAACCCTTCTGCGGTTTCTCCTGATTCACTTCCCCCTGCGTTCTTGCTACTTTCTTCCTCCTTTTCCGGCTCAGTTCCACAAATAGCCATTCTAACAGATTCAGAAGGTGGGTGAAGAATCAACCACTTCTTTCCCTTTTCCCTTTCTCATTACTCCGTACTCCCTCACTCTTTTTTTTTTAATTTTTACCACCTATTCTTACTGTTTCCGGCAACTCCACATCTATTACAGACCCAACCAGTATGAACCTATTTTCTATGTTTTTTCAGCAACATCAGACATGACCTTAGAAGAAGGACTTGGGACAGATGTTACCTGAGTCATCGAAAATTTGGAAATGGTTTTGTAAGGGAGAGGATGGCTTGAATGAACTTTTAGTTTGAATTGACGGTTAAGGCTTCCCTAGAATCTAGGTATTTTAATTTGGTGAGGATTCTTGTTGAAACAGAACTGGTTGAAAGTCAATTGGATAGGCTTTTGAAGATTTTGAGTTTGGGTAGAATTTTGCTCATGATTTAATTATTGGTGTTTCAAAGTGTGCAGAGTGTAGAACACATACCTCGCCTTTCAGATGAACCAGCACGATGAACCAGGTTCATCATTTCAGAATCGTCTTGATCAAGCCTCAATTTGCAGAGATAGGAAAAATTTCATTAGTGACCAGTAAGTCATATCAAAATATGGCATAAGAGTATACCTTTTACAGTATAAGACTGAGCAATTGTTAATCTGATTATTTACACAAATTCCTGATTTTCTAGCCAAAAATATTTTCATTTTTCCCTTTTTTTTTCATTTACATTCTGAACTGGTTCAATCAGGTGATATTAATCATCCCTAATAGTAACCTATTCCTTTCAAAATACTTTCTACTCAGTGCTTTTGTAAAGATATCAACAATCTGCTTATCAGTAGCATAAAACTCAATAGTGATCAATCTCTTCTCATAATTATCCCTTAAAAATGATGTCTAACATCTATGTGCTTAGTTCTTTTGTGATGAACCGAGTTCTTGGTCATACTAATTGCATTAGTGTTTTCACAAAAGATAGTGATACAACCTACATCAATCCCACAATCCATTAATTGTTGTTTGATCCACAACATTTAGCACAACATGAGGCAGCAACAATACACTCAGTTTCAACAGTAGATAAGGCCTCAGAGTTTTACCTTTTTGGTGGCCCAAGAGACAAGACATGAGCCAAGAAATTGTGTCATACCTGAGGTGCTCTTTCTATCCACAAGAAAAGATGCATAATCAGTACATCATATCCCACTAAGTTGAAATTACTACCTTATGGATACCATAGACAAAGGTCAGTGGTGCCTTTAAGGTATCTCAAGATCCTCTTGACAACAGTCAAGTGAGACTCTTTTGGATTTTCCTAGAATCCAACACAAAGGCCTACACTGAAAACAATGTCAGATCTGCTAGCAGTGAGATATAACAAAGAGCTAATCATTCCTCTATACATCTTCTGATCAACAGATGAACCGGGTTCATCCATATCCAATTTCGTGGATATTGCAATAAGAGTGTCAATTTTTTGGATGTTCCTTCCTGGTTTTGTTACTGAGGAATAGGTTCATGGACAGGTTCCCTCGAGGTTTGAGGATCGGTTCCTCTCTAGTCATTTCCCCCTGTCACGTTGCCCTGGGTGGAAGGACCTGTTCCATCACCTCTTCCATCCTGTGATGCTGCTTCAGGATGGACTGTGACTTCATCATTTGAGTTTCTTGTTAGTCCAATCTCTTCATCATCTTGTTCCTTATCAACCCCAATGATCTCACCTTTCTTCCCATTTCCAAAGGAGACATTACCTTATTTGAGGTTCTCAAGTGAAAGGAATTGGTCCTTGCTTCTTGTCATGTGCTTTGGTTTCTCCCCTTCACTTGAACCTGCAAAAGAAAATCAGGGGTTAGTCTTAGGAACCCAAACTAGTTTTTCCCTAGAACAAAATTTTTGTTCTTCTGACTTTCCTTCTCTTTTGCAGTGCATTCCCTTTTATAGTGACCAATATTACCATATTGTGTGCAAATCTTGTTCTCAGGGAGTGTGAGGTACTTTCCTTTGGGATCCCACTTAGGTGTAGAGTTCCCAAAGCCAAGTCCTCTTCTGTTGCTACTATGATATTTTTGTAGCCATGAAAGTGCATCAGAGTACCTGTTCCATTTACAAGTTCTGTCTAGATCATGCTTAACCTTAGTCAAGTACTCCTTCAGGGTTCTTACCAGTTCATCCTTTTTATAAAGCTCATATTTTACCTTTCCTAGATCCTTTTCTAGTGAGAGCTGTGTGTCACTAGCTATTTCTTTACCTGTTCCTAACTTCAATTTAGATTTTCAGATCTAAGTTCTAAGATAGTTGTATCAAGTGCATGAACCTGGTTCTTCAATGTAGTATTTTCCTTTTCAGTTTTACAAATATTTATTTCCAGGTTTTTGCATTCTGCTATTAAAAAGTTACACTCTTTTGACAGTTGTTCTTTTTCAGAGCTTATATTCTTAGATTCATCAATTAAAATTAGCAACAATTCAAATAGTCTATGTTTAGAAAGGAGTTTAATTTTATCCTTAAGGTCCAGAAAACTTATCTCGGATTCTTCATCAGCTTCATCTTCAGATTCTCGAACTGCTATAAGAGCTCGTTCAGCAACCATTGCTTTGGATGACCTTTTGTTGTAGTTCTTCTTGTCATGAACTTGTTCCTTATTTCCGTTCCTTCTTTCAGATTTCTCCTTTTTCCACTCGACTTCCCACATAGGACAATTCTTGATCATGTGGTTCTTTTTACCACATTTGAAGCATCCATCAATCATCTGCAAGTGATCATCAAATAGTGGTGGCCTAGTGGTGGATTTCTCTTTAGACTTTTCAGGTAGTGCACTCATCTTGATCTTTTCCTAAGGTGTTAGCCTCTTCAAGGATAACCTGATCTGATACCAATTGATGTTTTATACGTCAATACCACACCAGGGGGGGGGGGTGATTTTGTGTGGTGTCCAATTTTTTGAGTGTTGTCGTTATAGAAGGACCTGGTTCTTCTATGAGTTCCAACTCGTACTGTTGCGGAATAATAAATGCAGAAAAGTAAAGAACACAAAGATTTTTACGTTAAAAAATACCCGGCTCAAAAGGTGAAAAACCATGACCTACTACTCAGTAGGATTTTCTCCAAACACTTCACTACAACAATGAGCCAAACAACATTTACAAAATAAACTCTTTTGTAAACCTAAGGATTAACTCTAACCCTTTGTGGCAAACTAGCCTCTAGCTATTTGCGACAAACTTCAANTAAAAGACAACAGATGGAACTGGTTCTTCTAGCTGGTTCAAGTAGCTCCAGATTCACACTCTCCAATTTGACTCGAACTGGATGCAAAATTTCTTCATGAATTTTGCTCTCAATTCTTGATAAATTTCTTTTTTTGTGCGTCTATATACAATAAAAACAATCTGCAATTTATAGGAGTTATTAGATAGGGAATTAACTAGAATCCTAATGCACCTCTTCCTTGGTAGAAAAGTTCTAGTCAAACTCAACAAATCCTTCCTTATCTTAGATTCTGTTCTCATTGAATAAGGAGTTCTTCTCCAATTTCGTTTTTGCAATCTTTTCGATTAGAAGATATCTTAATTTTACCAGAATATATTTATCTCATGCATGTGCATCTCATGTGCCTTTAACTCTGCTGGTCTATGTCACCTGTGATGGACTTGGTTCATCTTAGAGTTCCTTTGTCAATCTTCAAAACTATTTCCTTTCTTGGTCCAAAAACATCAGTATTTAGAATTAGTAGAAGAAAAACTACACAAAGATATAGAGGGGGACCCATAGGTCTGCGGACAAGGCAGATGTACCTCGAAGTCTCCGTAGCAGCAGCAGGTGAACGACTAATAACGAGACTAGAATGATGTACCTGGATATGCATACGAAAACATGTGCCAAAGAGTAGCATGAGTACACCACAATGGTACCCAATAAATGTCAAGCCTAACCTCGATCGATTAGTGACGAGGTCAGGCCAGGACCACTGGTAAATAATAAATGAGGCAGGAAGTATACATTATAATGGTAGACTAGAATTAAGAAAAAGGAAACGCAACAATAATAGTTCAAGAGAGAGTAAACAACAGGGGATCTCCTGAGATACCGTCTCCTAGTCTCAAAATAAATATGCAGGAATAACTCCCAAGGCAACCGCCTCGTAGTATCAAAAGTAAATGTACAGGAGAGCTCCCGAGGTACCACCTCGTAGTCTCAAAAGTAAATATGCAGGGGGATCTCCCGGGATACTGTCCCGTAATCCCAAAGTAAAATACAAAGCTCAAACAAAGAAAGATAACAGTTACAACAAGAGAATCTGCAATTTAGACTAAGTACAAGTCAAGAAAAGAAGCAGGGATTCACTAAGCATTCTGCAAAGAGTTCAGTTAAGCAATTAAGACACGTAGACATGCTATTCTAGGCTAATAGGATAACTACACATGCTAGTATACTCAATTAAGATGAAAACAGGTAATTACTCAGTAAAAATCTGGTTTTTGCAACAAATAGCCCGTGTACGCACTCCCCACCTCACGTACATGGAGCCAGTACCAAATCCTAGGGGGATTTCCCTTACACAAGGTTAGGCAAGCCACATATCTCGAACCAAGCTCAATCGATCGGTAACAATACTTTTCCCACGGATATCCGACTCCGAATTAATGAAATCTAAGCTAAAGCAAGAAATTAGGAAATCGACCCAAAAAGCATACCCGACCTATGTCTTGGAATCGGATAAATGTCACAAAATATGAACACCCATTCACAAACGATTCCAACCATATAAGAATTACTCGAATTCGACCTCAAATCACCTTTCAATACTAAAAATTTAAGTTGAAGAATTTCTTCACGTTTTCCCCAAATTTTCAACGCCAAATCCGACATTAAGATGGAATTAGGGATAGATTAGTGGATATAACCAAAATGAAGTTTAGAATCATTACCCAATCGATGTCTCTGATAATCCCTCAAAATCTCGTCCAAATCCAAGCTCTCAAACTCAAGTTTTGATAAACATGGCCAAACCCTCGTTTTTGAAATGTTATATTCTGCCCAGTGACTCCTTACTCGCGATCGTGGAATAGCCTCGCGATCGCGAAGCACAACTTCGCTGCCCCAGGATTTAACCCTGCGCGAACACGTAAATCATCACGCGAACGCGATTCACTGGCTCTCATACTTACGCGATCATGAACGTCCTCACGCGTTCGCGATGAGCAAAACGTGTGGCCCAACTTTAGCCTCCTTAATACTACGTGAACGCGACATTGGCCAAGCGTTCACGAAGCACCACTTCACACCAATACGCATTCGCGAACGCGAAGAACAAATCCTTCCTCTGCCCTAAGCCTACGCGATCTCGGCCCCTCTCTCGCGATCGCGTATAAGGAAACCTGATGCACTAGATCACAGAATTTCAGCCATTTCTCTAAGTCCAAAATGCATCCGATAATGATCCGAAACACACCCGAGGCCCCCGGGACCTCAACCAAAAATTCCTAAAACACCATACGAGCTTAGTCGAGCCATCAAATCACATCCAACAACACTAAAAACACGAAACACCCTCCGTTCAAACTTAATGGACTTGAAACTTCAAATTTTTACAGCCGATGCCGAAACCTATCAAACCACGTCCGATTGACCCCAAATTTTGCACACAATTCTTATTCAACATGACCTACTCCAACTTTTGGAATCGGAATCCAACCCCGATATCAAAAGGTCCACTATCGGTCAAAATCTCCAAAAATTCGACTTTCGCCATTTCAAGCCAAAATAAGCTACAGACCTCCAAAACACAATCCGGACACATCCCTAAGTCCAAAATCACCCAACAGAGCTAACGAAACCGACAAAACTCCATTCTGGAGTCGTCTTCACATAGTTCTGACTACGGTCAAAATTCTAAGACTTAAGCTTCCATTTAGGGACTAAGTGTCCCAAAACACTCCGAAACCACAACCAACACCCCCCGGCAAGTTATATAAGTAGAAAAAGGTATAGGGGAAAAAATAAACAGGGGATTGGGTCTATTACCCTCAAAATGACTGACCAAGTTGTTACATCCTCCCCCTCTTAAAACAACTGTTCGCCCTCGAACGAGTATAAAGCCATACCTGAAGTTGTGAAAAGATGAGGATAATGGTTGCGCATATCAAGCTCGGTCTCCCAAGTCGCCTCCTCGACCAGCTGACCCCTCCACTGAACCTTCACGGAAACAATATTCTTTGACCTTAGCTTTCTGACTTGCCTGTCCAAATAGCCACTAGTTCCTCAACATAAGATAGATCCTTGTCCAACTGGACTGAGCTGAAATCCAATACATGAGACGGATCACCGTGATACTTCCGGGGCATAGAAACATGGAATACCAGATGAACTCCTGCTAGACTGGGAGGTAAGACAAGCTCATAAGCAGCCTCCCCAACTCGTTGAAATACCTCAAAGGGACCAATGAACCTTGGGCTCATCTTGACCTTTTTCCCGAACCTCATAACGCCCTTCATAGGTGAAACCCAAAGCAAGACCCGCTCTCCAACCATGAATGCAATATCGCGAACCTTTCGGTCCGCATAACTCTTCTGTCTGGACAGGGATGTGCGAAGTCGATCCCGAATCACCTTCACCTTATCCAGGGCATCCTAAACCAAGTATGTATCCAATAATCTAGCCTCGCTCGACTCGAACCAACCCACTGGGGACCGACACCGCCTACCATACAGATCCTCATACGGTGCCATCTGGATGCTCGACTGATAACTATTGTTGTAGACAAACACCACAAGTGGAAAGAACTGATCCCACGAACCTCCAAACTCCATCACACACGCACAAAGCATATCCTCTAATATCTGAATAGTGCACTTGGACTGTCCGTCCGTCTGAGGGTGAAATGTTGTGCTCCGCTCTACTCGAGTACCCAACTCATGTTCTACGGCCCTCCAAAACTGTGATGTAAATTGCGTACCTCGGTCAGAGATGATAGATACTGGTATGCCATGAAGCCTGACGTTCTCGCGGATGTAAATTCGAGCCAGCTGCTCGAAAGGATATGTCGGGGAACCCATTTTTCTTATTTTAAACCCGACCCTATTCCAATAAAACACCCCTTTTAGACCAGTTTGAGCTAATTTTTCTAACATTTTCTAGAGAGAGAGAGAGAGGGAGGGCCTAATATCCATTAAATTTATCTTCATTATCACTTAAAGCTTTGAAGATATTCAAGTAAGGCACCAAATTCTCCATCCTAAGAGGTAAGACTTCATCACCCCGGCTCATAGTTCCAAACATAGCTATAATGGGATACTAGTGTGATCATTCATGGGGATGAGGGTGATTACATTGCATGCATGAAAGATAAAAGAGTGTAGGGAGAATGTAAGCTAAGAATGGTAGTGAATGGGTTATGGAAGATGAAACCTCCTATGAAAAGAACCTTGAAACCTTAATACACACTTAGTATTTGATAAAATGCTCAAGTGATCTAAAACCGTGAATGTCTTCCTAATTTTTAGTTCAATTTGTTATATTGCTAAAATAGATTGAGGTTGCTAAGAGTTCCGGATAATTGTAGAGTCAAAAAAGCTCAATTAAGGTATGTATGGCTAAAGTCCCTCTTCTTAGAAATCGAACCCCCATGGTTCCCCCACCATTAGTGTAAGTTTCAATCCTGATTGATGTAGGGGATGACATTTCGAACGTGCTTGTGTTGTAAAGACTTTATGTGTAATATGTATTCAAATGATCCCCGCTATGCTATGTTGTTACTTGGTGATGTATTGTAGTAGGGAACATGTGTTAAATTGCCAAAGTCTTTGACAACCTCTATATGTTAACAATTCACGTTTTCTCGCATGTGTACTTGATATCTTGAATTGAAAGGCTTGTTGATGAAATTGATAATAATGTAAAATATGTGGAAAGAACTTGAATCATGAAATGTGGCCAAGTTCCAGGCATGAATCAACAATTATGGCCACTAGCATTTAAGGAATTGAAATATATGTGTGAGAAATAAGGAATGAGATGATTGATGAAAGAGGGAAAATGTCTTGAGTAAGATGGCCTAGCCGATCGGGCCTTGATGGGACACCATGCTGCACACATGGTGGTATTGTGATGTGAACCGAACTGAAAATGATATTGTGCAAAAATGTCTCCAAGGGAGATGACCTAGCTGATCGGGTCGTGATCGGACTTCGTATACGAGTACAATGGTATTGTGAATAATGAGGTGCTAATGCTAGTAAAGGCCCAAATTAAATTTATAGCAGTCTCACTTTAAAGCTTATGTGATTCCTTATTTGATGTTGTGGTGTTGCCTATGATTCTCCTTGATTTTTGATTGCTTCCTCTTGCATTATTGATCTTTCTAAGGAGATAGTATTTTAGTTATACATATTAGTACTATTCGACAGCACTAACGCCCCTTTTGCCGGGGGCGCTACATCTTTGAATGGATGTAGGTGGTTACAGATAGTTATGCATCCTCCTCGCAGCAGTCTTGGCGAGCCCCCATTTCTTCCAGGGGTCATGTAATTCTTCTTTTGACATAATTTACCACATTTTGAGGTATAGCCAGGGCCTTGCCTCGGCATGATCACTTCTATCTCTTGTAACTTTTGAGGCTCCGTAGACGCTTATGTGGGTTATGTATGAGTATTGGATGGGTCACTAAATCATGTTGTATTTTGAAAATTCCTTCCCACTAAATTGTAAATTGTATGCACTTTTGGAAATTTTTAACTATGGCATAATGGATATAATGAAAACTGAACTAGCAAAGTTTATATATATATATATATATATATATACATATACATATACATATGTTTTTTCTCCTGTCTAACTAATGGTAACGTGTTCCCTTTTTAAATCATAAATGAAATGGGTAGGGAAGGTCTAATAGGCTTCCTCGACCGGGTCCACTCAACCTCGGGGAGCGCGACCGGTGCTCGACCGAGTCTACTCGGTTGACACAGTCATAGCACCCTGGCGCAGCTGCTCAAACTCCGCGCGCCATGAGTCCCTGAGGGACATACTCTCTCAAAAATATGTCTGAGAACTGAGTCCATGTAAGTGAAGCTGTCTCAGCCAGACTACTCAACTCATAAGCACGCCACCACTGATAGTGTTACATCCCGTACTTTAATATTAGGATAAGTCGTAGTAACCCATATGAGCTTGAAGGGATTAAGACCATTCATAAGATTATAGAGGATTTGTGACTATGTTATTGTAAGACCCCGTAAAGTTTAACAACGTTGATACCGTCATATACATTTGATATGATATTTTAAGTTGAATATTTTTGTAAAAAGTTTGAAAAATATGATTTTATATAGTTATTAATATTACTACTTTCGAATATGCTTTAAATTATACACATTTATAATATGAGGAAGGTTATGAGATTTTCTTTATTGTAAAGATAGAAATTATTTTTTTCATAAGGAAAGAAGGTTATCTTTTTACCATTTTAAGAATTAAGCGTACGAAAATTTGTACTCTTTATATGATATTTGGAAAATTAGAAATTGAGAAAATATATGTATTTTTACATGGATATTTTAATGAAATAATAACGTATGTATTAATTTTATATGGTACCACATGACCACGATAGTAATGTATATTATGGTAAGGTGTATAAAGTGTATAAAGTAAGTAGTATTTTAAGTAAATTGATATACTTCTTAATTATGCAGGTAATTGGTTAATTACCGGATAACGGGACACTACCTAATTACCTAATAAGTAGATAAAGATTAACAAATCCCCACCTCACCTTCATGTGGCAGCAAGCCACTAACCAAACATATAACTCTTATGTCATATTAGATTAGGCGTCAAAGTCCTTTTCCTATGAATATTTGATGAATTTATATAATAAAATCTATACATACATTCACATCGTTATAAGTGGATATACATCTGAAGCTTAGAGACATTTTATGTCTCATTTTAGCCTTGTGGTGTGAATGAGCCCTTCCATTCCATTCCTTCAGCTAGTTTTTTTGGCTATTATTTTCTTCTTGATTCTATTCTCCACCAAATAGCTTGGAGTGTTAAAAGACAAAGTATATGTTCCAAACTTCCAATGTTCTGGTGGTTCAAAGAAGAAAATCTATAGCCACATGAAGCATGTTCAGTCATGTATGACTCTCAACCCTTGACATAGGTGCAAGCCTTGTAGGGGTATGCTTTATGAAAAGCTACATCAGAGTTACGTTATGCGAAGCAAAATGTCTTAACCTGACTTCCCCTGTCCGTTCTTGAATTCCAATTAGCAGTTTTGGCAAGTTTAAGGAAGCATAGAGTAACCTCTTCGAGCAAGGGTCTTTTAATTTCATTTGAGGGACAATTGTTGAGCATTCTTGATATTTAGAGAATAAGCGGAATTTGGTAAGTAGGTGTTTAATACCGGGTTGTTGGATTAATGTTTTACTATATTTAAGATTGGATGGTTCTGAATAGTGAGGGTTTAGAAGGATGTGTATAAATTTGACATTGTTGGTCAGTGAATGGTTAATGGTGTAACCTTGACAATGATGGTTGGTTATGGCTTGTCTTTAGGTAAGTAGTTGATTATAGATCTCTTAATTATTGTTTGTTGCGGACGTGGGTTCAGAACTGATTTAAAAGCATGGTTTAAAGTTGTGACATGGTTTGAGCTTGTTAGAGAGATTGTTAAGAGAATTGGCTCAGGTATATTAAGTCTATCCCTTCTTTCTTTTGGCATGATCTATACAACACAAAAGAAATGAGCAAATGCACAATTTCCATACATGACTCTATTCATAGAAATACTAGAGATGCTTATGTTCTTGATTCCCCATGTGTCATATTATTCTATCGTCTGTTCATGGGTCTCAGAAAATATGTAAGTTGATAAAGTTTGTTTCATGATACTAATCAGAGATATAATGGTCTTGTGACATTCTGAGAGATTTTATTGACGTACTTATTCATTTATACATGTACATTGACCCATGACCAGACCACGTTATATACGCGTATATATATATATATATATATATATATATATATATATATATATATATATATATATATAGGGAAAAGGTTACGCCGTTATATACGCACCACCACCTGATCAACTGGTATATGTTGATGATTTGCCCATAGTGGCCGAGATGATATGACGAGATGCCCTCAGAGGCTTGATGATGTTATGTACGTACAGACCTATGCATTACATGACATTTATATGAATATGCATGACATTATAAATATTTCATGATTTACAGAGTTATCCAGACTTACAGTTTGAGTCCTTTACTCCATGTTTCTTCCATGTCCTTTAAATACTAATTTACATACCTTACATACTCAGTACATTACTTGTACTGACGTTCTTTTGTTGGGGATGCTGCATTCATGCATGCAGGTATAGACAATCAGTTTGACGAGCCCTCATAGTAGAAGAGGTTAGCATCCAGCGAAGGATCGGTAAGACTCCACCTCATTCGGAGTGCAGCCGAGTCTATAAGTCACCGTGTTAAAGTTTTGCTACAGACTTATGGGTAGGCCGGTATCCTGTCCCATTTTATGTTTAATAATCTTAGAGTCTTTGTAGACACAAGTTTATTATGTATAGTAGAGGCCTTGGCGGCCAATATGTATTCATGTTTTAAGAACGATAGTTTATTGATACAGTGTTGCCCGCTTATAGTTATACATTATGAGTTGTGGCCATAATGGCCCATGATAGTTACAGAAGAAAAACAAATGAGTTACACAGTGGTTCGCTCGGGCCAGCATGGTACCGGGTGCCAGCCACGCCTCCCTGGGTTTGGGGCGTGATATATAGGCTACTCCTCTAAGCTGGAATATGGTAAAGGAAACCCTACTCGTCTCTGCTATGCCCATAGTATGGTGAATACTGTGGCACTCCTCCAGAAAACCCTGGGCATCATCTGTAGCCAATCCGCTGAAGGTAGGTGGGTGGTACTTCTTATACCTCTCAATTCTGAGTTGCTCCTCCTCAGAAGCCGATGCCCTAGTCTCGTGCTGGACAGGAGATACCGGCTGCATAGGTATAAACTCTGGGGCCTGGTCAACCTGGACCCTCTGCTCAAGAGTATGGGCTGCGGGAGTCTGTGCCCTTCTCCCGGCGTGAGATATGGCAGGAGCTAGTGGAATCAATCCAGCCTGAGCTAAGGTGCTGAACATGCTCATGAACTGGGATAGAGTCTCCTGGAGGGTTGGTGCAACAATAGGAACCTCAGGTGCCTACCCTCAAGCTAGAGCTACTGGGGGTTCCTCTATCACATCTCGTGCAGGTGCTCTGGCTGAACCACGTGGTTGTCCTCAGTCTCTACCCCGGCTCCGGCCTCTAGTGGCTCTAGCAGGGGGTGCAGGTGCCTGGTCGTCAAATCCTTCGATACGGGTCCTCACCATCTGTGAGAGGTTGCACCGGCACCTAGTCTCTACGACTAGGTAGGCCTAACATTGCGGAAATAACAATGAAAATGAAAACATAAATCTAAACCAGTAACAACAACAATAATGAAATAATTGATAGAAATTCCTCTCAGCATATACAATAACAACTCTCGATAAATATGTACAGAATTTTCCCAAGACCTGGAACATCATAAGTCAGAAGCTTCTAAGAATTTACTATATATTCTATACATTAGTATTTAGAAGAAGAACTACACAAAGAGATAGAGGGGGACTCCTAGGTCTGCGGACGCGACAGATGTACCTCGAAGTCTCCGTAGCAGCAGCAGGTGCACGACTAATAACGAGGTTGGAATGGTGTACCTGGATCTGCACACGAAAACATGTGCAAAATAGTAGCATAAGTACACCACAATGGTACCCAGTAAGTGCCAGACCTAACCTCGGTCGAGTAGTGACGAGGTCAGGTCAGGCCCACTGATAAATAATAAATGAGGCAAGAAATATACAATATAAAAATAGACTAGAATTAAGCAAAAGGAAACGCAACAATAATAGTTCAACACACAGAGTAAGCAGCAGGGGATCTCCCAAGATACTGTCTCGTAGTCCCAAAATAAATATGCAGGGAGAAATCCCGAGGTACCGCCTCGTAGTCTCAAAAGTAAATATGCAGGGGGATCTCCCCGGATACCATCCTGTAGTTAGTCCCAAAGTAAATACACAGCTCAAACAAATAAAGATAACAATTACATCAAGAGAATCTACAGTTTAGACTAAGTACAAGTCAAGAAAAGAAGAAGGAACTCACTAAGCATGTTGCAAAGAGTTTAGTTAAGCAATTAAGTGTAGACATGATATTCTAGGCTAACAGGATAACTACACATACTAGTATACTCAATTAAGATGAAAACATGTAATTACTCAGTAAAATATGGTTTTGCAACAAATAGACCGTATACGCACTCATCGCGTCGCGTACACGGAGCTCACACATCATATCAGTATCAAATCCTAAGGGGATTTCCCCCACACAAGGTTAGACAAGCCACTTACCTCGAACCAAGCTTAATCAATCGGTAGCAATGCTTTTCCCATGAATATTTGACTCCGAATGGCCCAAATTTAGCCAAAATCAATTACATACAATTAATATATCTATAAGAAACCAATCTAATTAATGAAATCGAAGCTAAAGCAAGAAATTAGGAAATCGACCCAAAAAGCCTCCCCGGGACCACGTCTCGAAATCGGGTAAAAGTCACAAAATATGAACACCCATTCACTCACGAGTCCAACCATATAAGAATTACTCGAATCCGACCTCAAATCGCTTTTCAAAACTCAAAGTTTTAGTTGAAGAACTTCTTCCCATTTTCCCAAATTTTCAACCCCAAATCCAAAATTAAAGATGGAATTAGTAATAGATTAGTGGGATATAACCAAAATGACGTGTAGAATCATTACCCAGTCGATGTATCTGATAATCCCTCAAAATCTTGTCCAAATCCGAGCTCTTAAATTCAAGTTTTGATAGAAATGGCCAAACCCTCGTTTTTTAAATGTTATATTCTGCCCAGTGATTCCTTAATCGCGATCGCGGAAATAGCCTCGCAATCGCGAAGCACAATTTCGCTGCCCCAAGATTCAACCCTATGCGAATGCGTAAATCACCATGCAAACGCGATGCAATGGCTCTCATACTTACGCGATCGCGAACGTCCTCACGCGTTCGCGATGAGAAAAGCACGTGGCCTAGCTTTAGCCTCCTTAACACTACGCGAACACGACCTTGGCCACGCGATCGCGAAGCACCACTTCACACCAATACGCATTCGTATACTCCTGCCCGCGAATGCGAAGAACAAATCCTTCCTCTTCCCAGTTAAGCCTACGCTATCGCGGCCCCTCTCTCGCGATCGTGTATACGGAAACCAAATGCACCAGATCACAGAACTTCAACCATTTCTCTAAGTCCAAAATGCATCCGATAATGATCCGAAACACACCCGAGACCCTCGAGACCTCAACCAAAGTTACCAAAAAGTTTTAAAACACCATAAAAACTTCGTCGTGCCCTCAAATTACATCCAACAACGCTAAAACACGAATCACCCTCCGATTCAAACTTAATGAACTTGAAACTTCAAATTTCTACAACCGATGCCGAAACCTATCAAACCACGTCCAATTGACCCCAAATTTTGCACACAAGTCATATTCAACAATGGGGACCTACTCCAACTTCTAGAATTTGAATCCAACACCGATATCAAAAGGTCCACTACCGGTAAAAGTCTACAAAAATTTGACTTTCGCCATTTCAAGCCTAAATAAGCTACAGGCCTCCAAAACACAATCCGGACACGCCCCTAAGTCCAAAATCACCCAACGGAACTAACGGAACCGATGAAACTCCTTTCCGGAGTCGTCTTCGCATAGTTTTGACTATGGTCAAAATCCTAAGGCTGAAGCTATCGTTTAGGAACTAAGTCCTAAAACACTCCGAAACCACAACCAACAAATATCGGCAAGTCATATAAGCAGAAAAAGGTACGGGGAAAGCAGTAAACAGGGGATCGGGGCTATTACTATCAAAACGACTGGCCGAGTCGTTACATGCGGAGCCGCTTCTGCGAGGTTCTTGGTCTCTTCTGCGACGTTGGTGCTAGTCACAATGTGTTGCTTCTGCAGAGGCATCCATAGGTGTGAAGGTTACTTTTGCTGTCCAGTGATTGCATCTTCGAAGCATCTCGCTTCTGCGCTCCTAGTTCTGCTTCTGCGATGTCGCGGGTGCAGCTATATTGTCCACATGTGAGGAGCCCGTCTTCATATGTTTTGTTCGCAGATGCAAAATTTTTCTCACAAATACGAGTGCGCAGATGCGAAGGTTCTGGTAATATTGATGTCAACGTGATGGAGACTTGTGGAGGTTCTGGTAATATTGATGTGGAACTCAGTGGCTGAGATGTCGAGCTTGGTGATTGGAAAGACACTCCTTTCTGGGCTAGTTAAGAAGGAGTTTTGGTGGTTTATTTTGTTGTCATTTTTGTTGTCCGGGTTATGTCAGGGTTGAAATCTGGATATGGTCTTGTGGCTCAAACCCTTCTTCTTCTTATTTTGCCTAGTTTGTTTTATTGTAGTAACTCGTCTAGTGTTATCTAGGATTGTTCCAGGGTTGTAACCCGTGTCTATTTTTCTTGTTTTGTTCAAACCCTTTTCACCACTTGTCTAATGCAATCTTCTGTTTTCCTGTAGTTCTAGTCTGTTTTTATTTAGGTTAATTTTTCTTTTATAGTTCATTTCATGCTGACTCTAGTGACATGACATGCACGCAGAATTCTCAGCCTGGTCTCGAAAGTTAGTTTAATCATGAAGCAATGACACAACTTTGAATATGATAAAAGGATGCATTTTAGGAAACAAGTAAATATTCACGCATTCTAAGATAACCTGAAACTTGAATTGAGTGAAACTGAGGCGGTTAGTCCGGAAAATCAAGAGGTTGATAAGAGCATACAACAAGAAAATGTCTCTCAAGCAGTTTGAGGTAGATCAGTCAATGTTGAAATGCATCCCTTCACATCAAGATAAGGTTGAGTCAAGTCTGCTTCGAACTGGCGAGGTCATTCATTGGGATAAAGGTATTCCCCATTGGCACTTTGTGTTTGTATTGATGCCATCAAGAGACATTGTGCATGGTTCTTCGGCTTATTTTCAATTGCATTGTTTGTACTTGGAACCTTTAAAGTTTGGTATGACGAAGGCATTTATTCTGCTACCCCAAATACTTTTATCTTTTGCTACGCCTTTGAGCCTTAACTTGTTCTCTTCCATGCCCCTCTTTTGGAATCCGAAATAGAGTTGGAAAATTAAAAAAAGAATTGAAAAAAGAAGAAGATAAAAACAGAAAAGAAAAAATTAGAGAAAACAGAAAAGACAAAATAGAAAAAAAAAGAGAAAAAGAAAAAAAAAAGGGAAAAACAAAACAAATTGTATGTTTGAACTACGTTCGACCTGATTCTTGTCACCACAAGATACGTAAGCAGCCTTATGGTTCAGTCGCGCCAAATAAAATATTTCATAATCCCACAAAATCTGATAGTGCAGTTCTTCTTAGAAATTCCATCTAAAAAAAAATCAATCAAATACTCTTGTTTTAGATATTGAGGCAAATTTTTAGAATGGATTCCAAAAGTTGTGAATAAATTAACCCCGCCGTCATAGTTATTTTGAGCCTTTATGATATCCTTTCTTTCAAACCCTGTCCAAAAGCCTACATTACGGTCCAATGAAAGACCTTCCGATCAATCTTTGAGGATGCCAAATGTGGTAAAAGTATGATATTCTTGTATCATGGGTAATACCTTGTTCTCAGCACAAAGAGAGAAAACGATAAAATGAGAGAGTCTTATCGTTGAAAACCCTCATGGGCACCGTAAGGCGATGGTGAGTAAGAAAAAGAGCAAAATGAGAGAGGCTTGATGGTGAAACCCTTCAGGGCACTACAAGTCAATTGAGGATTGTGGATCAAATAGGACAATTGGAGCGCTGAAGCCCAGTTTCACAGCTTAGAGGCATAACAAGAGTTGAAGATTAGACTCGCTTGACAGATCAGGCCGCTTAATCCAAAATGCATGTCATGGTCAGTGGAGATGGCCTTCAAATCAGATTAGTTTTTACTTTGTTCTTTTTCCTGGGAAATATATTTTCTTGTTAGATACCATCTCTTCTCATTTTTATCCTTATTTTTTTCCTTTTGTTTTTTTTGAGTCCCTTTTCAGTCTGTTTTGTCGAAACAAGTGAGAAATCACTTCAAAATATGCTACCTGCTTTTTAATCACACAAAGACGAGTTTGGAAAGCACATCAAATTGGCATAAGACACAGGAGAATGGCGTGTGCACTGAGTTGGTGATAATAGATGTTCTTTGGGATTCATGTGAAATGCAAAAGTTCGGTAAATGTCAATTCATGAGCAATGCATCGGGTATAAGGTATTGGGCTCGGCCTGATCAGAGGTGTTTTCATTGATAAGGGTTGATAGAGTAAGTGGTTAACCAATAACAAGCAATGTCTTCCAAGTGGAAATCAAAGTTATCATGGCAAGTGAAGGAGCAAAAGCCCTCAAGGTCAAGGCCACAAACTAACCACCATGTTTAAACTCGCAAGTTTTTTTCTTTGTCTGAAACAGGGTTGAAGGCTATGTTCACATCTAAGCTTGAATTTTTCAGGTGTAATGCCCCTTTTTTTTCCTTATGCAAAGGTTATTGAGAAGATCACACATCACCCTTAGGAGATTCACTTCCTAGTCTGGGTCTTTCAAATATACTTTTGTTTAGGAGACACATTTCCTAAATTGAGATTCTACCCGTAGGAGATGCACTTCCTAGATTTGGTCATTTAAATTCATCCCTAGGAGACACACGTCCTAGTCGGATTCATTGAAGTTTCACCTGTAGGAGACGCACTTCCTAGTAGGGGTCTTTCAGATTATACTTTTTAGGATACGCACTTCCTAGCTTTGGCCATTTAAATTCATCCCTAGGAGACGCATGTCCTAGTTTGGAGTCATTGAAGTTTCAACCCTAGGAGACGCACTTCCTAATCTAGGTCTTTCAGGTTATATTTTTGTGTTAGGAGTCGCACTTCCCAAAATTGAGATACCCCTAGGAGACGCGTTTCCTAGTTTGGTTAATTTAAGTTCATTCCTAGGAGATGCACTTCCTAGTGTGAGTCATTCAAGTTTCGTCCCTAGGAGATGCACTTCCTAGTCCGGGTATATATATATATTATATTTTTGTTTTAGGAGACGCACTTCTTAAATTGAGATTTTACCCCTAGGAGACACACTTCCTAGTTTTGGGTCATTTAAGTTCATTCCTAGGAGACACACTTCCTAGTTTTAGTCGGTTGAGTTTACCCCTAGGAGGCGCACTTCTTAGTCTGGGTTTTTCAGGATATACTTTAGGAGACGCACTTCCTAAATTGAAATTTCACCCCTAGGAGACGCACTTCCTAGCTTGGTTCATTCAAGTTGCATCCCCAGGAGACGCACTTCCTAGTTTGAGTCATTCGAGTTTTATCCCTAGGAGACACACTTCCTTGCTTGGTTTATTTAAGAGTCACCCCTAGAAGACGCACTTCCTAGTCTGGGTCTTTCAAGTTATATGTTGTTTTAGGGGGCACACTTCCTAAATTGAGATTTTACCCCTAGGAGATGCACTTCCTAGACTGGGTCTTTCAGGTTATGTTTTTGTTTTTAAGAGGCGCACTTCCTAAATTGAGTTTTTACCCCTAGGTGACGCACTTCCTAGTTTGAATCATTGAAGTTTCACCCCTAGGAGATGCACTTCCTAGTCTGGGTCTTTCAGGTTATACTGTTTAGGAGATGCACATCATAAAGTGAGATTCTACCCTTAGGAGACGCACTTCCTAGTTTTGGCTCATTCAAGTTTTACCCCTAGGAGACGCACTTCCTAGTTTGAGTCATTGAAGTTTCACCACTTAAGAGACGCACTTTCAAGTTTCTCACTTGTTTGGTTCAAGTTTTACCCCTAGGAGACGCACTTCCTAGTTTTCTACACTTCAGGCAAAAATGTTTGCTACTTCAGGCCCATATGCCTGAAGTTACGCGAAAAGTGGGTACGCTTGTAATTTTTTTTGCAAAATGGGTATAAGTTAAAACGTGACCCGAAAGCGGATATAGATGCAAATTCCCCAACGTGTAACCTTGATAAGCCCAAATAATTTGTTTTGATCCCATTTTCAATCCCTTTTCTTCATTTATTCCCCTTTTGACCTTAATTTATATCATATTTGTTTAATTTTGTTTGCTTTGATTTCATATTCTTGAACTCTAGAGAACATGTTTTAACAATTATGTAATTCTTTTGAGTGTAAGGTTTTTGTAGGGGCAAATGGATTATTTATAATGATGCTTAAGGTCTTTCCTAGAAAATTTGTCACCTTTGAAGATGCTATTCATTATTTTGACATAGTTCAATTTATCTTTTAACTTGGATACCATTAGGTGGACATAGGAAAATTTTAATACAAGTAGTAATGAAAGTTCAAAGGATGAAAATTGAAGCCCGTCATTAGTATGTCTCGCAAAACTGACTACATCGTGCAATATTTCATATAAAATATGATGAAAAAATCTGAGGTGTTTGGTGAAAGGGAAAAAAATTGCAACGTCCTTGATAAATATGGATAACTTAAGAGACCTCCCTCCATATCTCTTCAATATCTTCTTGTTACTATCAGCTGTGTTTGTTGTAGCTGTTTTGTCAATATAAACAAAGGTTATAGAAAAGAATTGGATTTTGTAGAGAAAGATATAACATAGTCAAAGAAGAAAAGGCATTTATGTAATTTCCTAGTGTTAGTTAATTAATTATTAACGACTAATCCTAGCCGTTAGAGTTAGTTAGAATAGAGTACAATTACTCTTGTATAAATATACTCTTCCACTATACAGATTGATTAAGTAAATTGAAAATCGATTTTGTTCTTCATTTTCGCGAATTCACAAAGCTTGAAACTCGATTCTGTTCTTCAGGTCCGCAAATTATTTCAAGCTTAAGTCAATTGTTGGTTTTTCTAATTTCTTGAAGGAATCTTGCTATGAAAATTAATGAACAATCTGTCCCATATGGAAATCAGACTTCAAATTCCAATCAAGGAGGTTTGCATGCATCTGGTCCAGGAATTGATTACAACCATCCTCTGTTTTTGAGCCCATCAGATGTAAGTGGTATACAAATTATATCATTTAATTAACTGGCATTAAAAACTATTCTCTCTGGTTTCGATCATGAGAATGGCATTATTAGGAAGGAATAAGTTGGGGTTAGTTGATGGAATTTGTTCCAAAGAAAATTTCTCAGAAAATATGTGGAATCATTTGGAAAGGGTAAATGCAATTGTACTTTCTTGGTTAATGAACTCTGTTAGTAGTGGCTTACTTGGGGGTATAATATATGCCTCAAGTGCTCAAGCCGTGTGGAATGATTTGCATGAAAGGTTTGATAAATTAGATGGTTGAAGATCTTAAAATTTACATAAAGAAATTGCCACACTTAGCCAAGGAACTACATCTGTGTCTGCATATTTTTCAAAGCTTAAAGACTTGTGGGAGGATTTTGAAGCCTTGGTTCCTGCTCCTGGGTGTGATTGTCCAAAGTCAAGAGACTTGTAGTTCATCTGCAAAAATTGAAATTGTTTCAATTCTTGATGGGGTTAAATGACTTCTACAGTCAAGCTTGGAGTCAGATTCTGTTAACGAGTCCAATGCCAACAGTTAATCAAGCATATGTTATGGTAATAAGTGATGAGAGTCAAAAATTAGTCGCGGCCAATGCTGGTTTACTAGGAGAAAATCCCTCGTCTGGAACTGGACAATATGATGTGGCAATGTACACCAAAACTGGAGGAAGTTTACAGAAAACCAGGAAGAATTTCAATCTATTCTGTGAGTTTTATAAAATGAAAGGTTACTCTAAAGAAAATTACTACAAGGTTGTAGGCTATCCTCCAGAATACAGACTAAGAAAGAAGAGTGCAAATAATCATAGTGCATACAATGAGTTATCTGAAATAAGTATGCAAAACAATGAGCTACCAAGAGGTAATCGGAATGAAAACAATTCACAAAATTCCCAATTGACAAGCAGTACTGTAAGTACTAATAGCTCACAGAATATTGGGCAAGTGAATAGTACTTCTTGGCTGGGTAACTGCACATTCACCAAAAACAGTATGATCATATTATACAACTTCTAAGCAAAGATAACTCAGCTTCTGCTTCAGCAAGTCCATCAGCTAATGCAGCAGGTATACCCTATGCTTTATTAGCTTCTGACAGTTTGCAAGAGTGGATAATAGACACAGGGGCCACAAACCATATGCTAGCTGATCTAGAGCTATTGAATAAGGCTTCATAGTTCAAACAAGTCATCCAAAGAAAGTACATCTACCTAATGGAGAAACTACTCAAGTTACTCATATTGGAACTAGTATTTTATCAGATCAAAACATAATAACTAATGTGTTTTACATTCCTCAATTCAAATATAATCTTCTGTCTGTTTCTAAAGTAACCAAAGAACTGAAATGTTTAGTTGCTTTCTTTCCTTATTTTTGTGTGTTTCAGGAACTCTTCAGTGGGAGGGTGAAAGCGATTGGTAGAGAAGACAGTGGTCTTTACATTCTCAGCAGACAAACAATACCAGGAAGTAATGCAATTAGTCTAAACACAAAAGAGACAGAAGTCAATAAAGAGACTAACTCAAGCGACATTGATCTTTGGCATAGAAGGCTTGGTCTTGTGTCTACTACTGTCCTCAGGAAGTTACTATCAGCAAAGACACAAGATATTTCTGCTAGAGTAGACTTATGTAGTATATGCCCGTGTGCAAAGCAAACAGGACAACCTTTTCCTGTCAGTAGTATTAGAACAACTTCTAGCTTTGAATTGGTTCATATAGATTTATGGGAACCTTACATAGTACCTACTATGGATGGTAACAGATTTTTCTTAACTGTAGTAGATGACTTTACTAGAATGACATGGATTTTTCTGCTGAAAATGAAGTCTGATGTGTGTGTGATTATACAAAATTTTTTGCTTTTGTGAAAACACAATTTGAGAGAACAGTGAAAACAGTTCGAACAGATAATGGTACAGAATTTGTTAACTCAGTTTGTGGAAATCTGTTTAATAATTTAGGAGTAATTCATTAGAAGACATGTCCATATACTCCTCCGCAAAATGGAGTAGCTGAGATAAAACATAGACACATCCTATAACTCACTAGAACTATCAGATTTCAAGCTGAAATACCTGTTAAATTTTGGGGTTGTTGTGTACTTGCTGTAGTCTATCTTATTAACAGACTGCCTGGTTCTGTGATTGACAATAAAAACCCATATGAAAGATTGTATAGCAGAAAACCAGCATTGCAACATCTTAAGGTTATAGGATGTTTGTATTATGCAAAGATAATTCAACAAAATGACAAACTAATGCTTAGATCAAAACCTTCTGTACATACGGGATATGCTGCAGCTCAAAAAGGATATTTGCTATATGACTTAATAGATAGAATTTTCTTTGTAAGCAGAGATGTTCAGTTCAGAGAAGATATATTTCCATTTAAAAACAAGCAAGACAACACCAAGTCTTTGTTTGTTCATCCCAACATAGCAGACATCTTATTCCACACCACAGATTCAAGCACATATACTACAAGTACAGAAAATCACATGCATACAACTCAACAAGAAGGTGTTACAATGCCAGAGTTCACACAAGCTCACACACATCATCCTGAACCTATTCCTACAGAAGACATACAACCAACTACTCAACATATATCAGTCATACAACCATCATTAGTTCAAGCACCACAGACTGCTCCTACTAATTTTTCAGATCAATCAGATATCAGAAAGTCAAGTAGAGGAAAGAAACCATCTATATGGATGAAAGATTTTGTGTCACTAAATGCTCACCATGATGAACCTTATGCCATATCAAAGTTCTTAACCTATGAACACTTAACTTCCAAGTATCAAGCTTATTTGACAACTGCGTCAAATATTATTGAGCCAACCTTCTACTCAGAAGCTGTGAAAGATCCTAAATGGGTGGATGCAATGAAGGTTGAGATTGAAGCTTTACAAAACAACCACACATAGGACATAGTAACACTGCCTGAAGGTAAGACTCTAGTAAGGTGAAAATGGATTTTTAAGATCAAATACAAAGCATCAGGTGAATTAGAAAGATTTAAAGCCAGGTTAGTAGCCAAATGATTCAGCCAAAAAGAAGGAATAGACTATCAAGAAACCTTATCTACTGTCATAAAGATGAAGACTGTAAGGACTGTACTGGCTCTAGTTGCTACAAGACACTGGCATATACATCAAATGTATGTTTATAATGCCTTTTTACAAGGAGATTTACTTGATGAAATATACATGACTCTGTCACAAGGATTCACAAGTCAGGGGAGAATAAAGTGTGTAGACTTGTTAAATCCTTGTATGATTTAAAACAAGCTCCACGACAATGGAATGCTAAGCTAACAGAAGCATTACTGAGCTATCAATATCAACAAAGTCAATATGACCATTCTAAGTTCCTTAAGAAAACTGCATAAGGTATTACAATGGTTCTGATTTATGCAGATGATATGCTTGTTACTGGTGATTGTCTGAAACTAATAGAGAAAACCAAAGTAAATCTGCAACAGTCTTTCAAAATGAAAGACCTAGGAGAATTGAAATACTTCTTAGGTATAGAGTTTGCTAGATCAAAACAAAGAATAATTATGCATCAAAGGAAATATGCTTTGGAACTTATTTCTGAGACAGGTATTGTAACTGCTAAACCAGCAATTACACCACTGGATGTCAATATGAAACTCACAACAACAGAATATGATGAACATCTCAGAAGAACTAAGCCTACTACATTGGTGGATGAAGAACTGTCAGATTTAACTCCTAATCAAAGGCTGATAGGTAAACTCCTATATTTAACAATGACAAGGCCAGGCATTTTATTCAGTGTACGAACACTAATTCAGTTTCTTCAAAGACCAAAGAAATCTCACATTGAAGCAGCTCTAAGAATGGTAAAGTACATCAAGAACAGTCCAGGACAAAGAATACTACTCTCCAGCAAACTCAACAGCAATACTTCAGCATATTGTGATGCAGAATGGGCTGACTGCCCATACTCAAGGAAATCTGTCTCAGGGTATCTAGTCAAATTTGGAGACTCCTTAATATCATGGAAATCAAAGAAGCAAACAACAGTTTCAAGAAGCTCAACAGAAGCTGAGTATAGAAGCCTTGCAACAACTGTGGCAGAACTCATCTGGCTAGTTGGATTGCTAAAAGAAGTGGGAATTGATATCAAACTACCTGTGGAAGTATTCAGTGATAGCAAGCTGCAATGAAAATTGCAGCTAATCCTGTTTATCACGAAAGGACAAAGTACATCGAGATCGACTGTCACTTCATTAAAGAAAAAAATTATGCAAGGGCTAATCAAAACAACATACATATCTATTAAAGAACAACCTGCAGATCTTTTAATTAAGGGTCTCAACAAGATACAACATGAATATCTTTCTTCCAAGCTAGGTGTTCTCAACGTGTTTTCAGTACCTAGCTTGAGGGGGAGCGTAGAGAAAGATATAATATAGCCAAAGAAGAAAGGGCAGTTATGTAATTTCCTAGTGTTAGTTATAGTTATTAACGACTAATCCTAGAGGTTAGAGTTAGTTAGAATAGAGTATAATTACTCTTGTATAAATATACTCTTCCACTGTACAGATTGATTAAGTAGTTAGAATCATTTTCCTTCTCTCCTTACACGCTCCTCTCTATCACTCTATTTCTCTCTTCTTTCTCTTCTTCTATCTTCTTCAAACTGGGCAAGAACCCATTGATTAGTTCAAGATGAAATTAGCTCATTTTGTCCACCAAAGAGTTAAAATTATTCTCATAAATACACGCTCTTTTTAACAGGCACATTATACCGGTACATTGCTACATGTTCCCACTTTATTGCGGGGAAAACTTCATTTCATTTTGATTTGCACTAATTATGCCTTGAAGCTTCGAATTAGAGTCCACTTTTATGACTAATGTTTTCACTTTCCACTTTACACTTAGTACTAATAATTATACCAATAATAATTGGGTTTAGCTCGAGAAAATTGCCCTGATTTGCACTATGTTGGAAGTAGTGCTGGCAAAATAATTTAAAGAAAATAGCTATACACTCATATTATCCATTAAAAGATGGGTTGGATAATGAACTTTTTAAAAATTGGTCATATAGATAAGAACCATATTATCCATTTAGAAATGGATAACCAATGTATTATTAATGAGTTTAAATTTTACATTTGTAAAGTCTCTAATTGGGATTTCTCATTTTAGGAAATTAGGAATTTACCAAAAAAGTGATCATATTCAAGAAGCCATGGATAATATGGATATCCATATTATCCGCCGGTTAACCCATTTTTTTATCTGTATTAAATATGGGTTGGATCGTATAATTGATCTATTTTTTACATCACCCGTTTCAACCAACCCATATCCGACCCACCCGCCTGTTTGCTACCCCTAGTTTGGAAATAACCAACAAAACTTTCAGAACTATTGGTCTTTAAAATTTTTGTCTCCTGAAACATAAAATTGGAACATGCTTATGGGGATCACAAGTATAATGTTATGTTCACTGATATCTGAAATGGGGATTCTGCCCCCTTAATATTCTGTGGATTCTTCAACCCACTGTTCATGCACACAAAATGAAGAAGCTTAATTCCTCCCAAAGAATAAGGATGAAGTAATCCATCCCTTTCAATTTAGATGAGGTAGTTTGACTCGAAAGATTTTTAAAACTTGTGGTTTTAAAAGTTTAAGGGATAAAAGCTTTGTCGGGTCATGACATTTATATGGTTATAAAATCTTCTCATTAAGCGAAAAGTGGGTAAAATAAAGAGTTTAAAGTTGAATTGTTTCCAAATTTAGAAATGTTTCATTTATTTTGAAACATACTAAAAAGAAAAATACCTCATCTAATTTGAAACGGAGTGAGTAAGAAGTAGTATAGACGACAATGGTATCCCTTTTCTGTATTAGTAGATAGATTATTTCATGAGGAATCAGGTCCCTTTAAGATTAAATGAAGTTTGAACTGATGCTTATTCTGATGTGTGGATCTTTCTCTTGTTACATTCGGAATCAAATGAGTCCCTAGCTAGTTCCTCAATTGACATTGATACTTCTTACTTTTGTAAAGTGCATTACATTTACTGGTGGTAGTATTTGAGTGGTACTGTCCAACTGTGATTGTTTGCAAACAATTTGCAAGACTAACTGATACTATCTGCACAAATTTTAAAACATATATAAAAAGATCATATATCAACAATTATCTGCATATATTTTGTCACTATGGTCTTGAATGCAACTTCCTTTGTGGGTTCACATGATGTTTATTTCACGTTGAATATGTTGAGTACTTAATTCTTTATCACATAATATTATTTTGGTAGAAACCCTAGTCAATCAATTTAACTTTGACTGACATTTATGAGAAACTAAAACACCTAAAAAAAATGCTATCAAAGCTGTTATAATAATCGCCTTGCAAGAACATGACTTGGGGGGGGGGGGGGTTGAAGAGGGAGNGCAAACAATTTGCAAGACTAACTGATACTATCTGCACAAATTTTAAAACATATATAAAAAGATCATATATCAACAATTATCTGCATATATTTTGTCACTATGGTCTTGAATGCAACTTCCTTTGTGGGTTCACATGATGTTTATTTCACGTTGAATATGTTGAGTACTTAATTCTTTATCACATAATATTATTTTGGTAGAAACCCTAGTCAATCAATTTAACTTTGACTGACATTTATGAGAAACTAAAACACCTAAAAAAAATGCTATCAAAGCTGTTATAATAATCGCCTTGCAAGAACATGACTTGGGGGGGGGGGGATTAATTTTCTTCATTCATTCTGTCATATCAATACTAATACTACTAAATTGAGCTCAAGGAAACAAGAATATGACCTTGTTAAGATTTTGCGTAACACATTTTAAATATTTATCTAACCTTTTCATAACTGTTTTACAAAAAATTTGGAATTTTTACTTGTTTCAGAGCATGTTTTTACGATTTTTTTTAAAAACACGGCCATTAATTTGTACTGGATGTTGTTATTTTAGAGAAATTTTTCAAGTTATGTGGAAACTGGAGAAGACCAAATCAACCGAATCTTGTATTGGAATATATAGAAGTTAGTAAGATATGGGGTCTAAATGTACATGTTAGAAGTTAGGGTATGTTAGAGCTAATTTAGATACTTAGTAACTAATTGTTAGTTAGAAGTGTATATAGTCGGTAGCCTTGTACACAATTAGTACGTTGAGCTACTCTTCAATTCCAGAAATTCTTATCCAAGCTTCCTCTGCTAAACTCTAACCTGGTATCAGAGATGTGGAGGACGATTCATGGATGCAAAAGCTCAATTCAGTAAACTTTCTCTTAATATATCCTAAATTGAAGTCCGTCACTGTGTTCTTCATTTCCCAACAGATCGTGAATTTTTTGCAAAATTAGGTCGATTGTGTTGTTGTTTCTTTCTTCGATTGTGTGATTAAGTTGAATTTGACGTCACACATCAATGGCGGAGAAGACGAAGATCAATTACATCCATCATTTGTTCCTGCAACCTTCCGACACCCTAGGACTGATGTTGATTCCAATTCAACTCACAGGATCTGAGAACTATGGCCTGTGGAGTAGATCTATGCGCTTCGCTCTCAAAGCAAAGCGTAAGTTAGGGTTCATTACTGGAACGCGCATTAAATCTTCATTTGAAGATGATCTCCATGAGGAATGAGAGACATGCAATGCGATAGTGCACTCGTGGATTATGAACTCTGTGTCGAAGGATCTACTGAGTGGAATCATTTATGCATCAGATGCACATGCAGTGTGAGAGGATCTTAAGGAGCGATTTGAAAAGGTGAATCGAGTGAGGATCTTTCAATTACACAGAGGAATCTCAAGGTTGTCACAGGGATCTGACTCAAAACTGAAGGAGTTATGGGCTGAATATGATGTGCTTATTCCTTCCCCGAACTGTGGATGTGTGAAATCAAAGGAATATGTTGTACATCTACATCAACAGAGGCTGATGCAGTTTTTGGATGGTTTGAATGATACCTATGACCAAGCTCGAAGACAGATTTTGATGAAGACGACTGAACCTACACTCAACCAAGCATATGTTATGATCACACAAGATGAAAGCCAACAGTCTATGGGTGGTAGTATAATGGTAGAAAAGGTGGATCCTATAGCAATGCAAGATGGAAGAGGTCAAGATTTTCGAGGTTCGAAACAACTCCTACAGTGTGAGCATTTCCATATGAAGGGCCACACTAAGGAGAATTGTTTCAAAATCATTGGTTATCCTGAAGATTTCAAAGGAAAGAAGAGTCATCAGACTAGAGATTATAGGCCTAACGGACCTTTCACTGCAGTCAACAATGTGGAAGGACCAGCAACTTCCAGTTCACAGGGAGCATCACAACAGAAAGGAGATTTTTTCTTTACTGAAGCACAGTACCAACAAATACTTCACTTGCTCAACAAATATTCAAACGTTGACAATCTGGCATAAGCAAACATGGCAGGTAATATTGTATCACTTGCCTCAAGTGTCTATACTGACAATTGGATAGTGGACTCAGGGGCCACACACCACATAGGATCTTCACTAGAATTACTACAAGATCTCAAGAATGTAGATATCTATAAAAGGGAAAGGGTGATATTTACCAAATGGAGACAGTACTGATGTTACGCATATAGGTAGTACACATATTCAGCAGATACTAAACTGGAAAATGTGTTGTATGTTTCTAACTTTAAGTTTAACGTAATGTCAATTTCAAAGTTAACCAGGGACTTACAATGTGGTGCTCTCTTCCTCCCAAAACTGTGTGTCTTTCAGGACCTTTACAGTGGTAGGGTAAAGGGGATTGGTAAGGAAACTGGTGGCATGTACCTGATAAGAGGAAGAAGAACAAAACAAATAGCTGCTCATATCAGTTCAGTGGAGAATAATAAAGATACATGAGAGCTTTGGCACAGGATATTAGGACATCCTTCATTTCCATTAATGCAACATGTTTCTTTTTTGCATAATAAAATAGACAGTGGAATACAAAATAAATGTTCTGTTTGTCCATTGGCTAAGCAACATAGGTTAAACTTCCCTATTAGTGAGCACCTAAGTACTAAGCCTTTTAAGCTTGTTCACATGGATGTATGGGGACCTTATAAGGTAGCTACACATGAGAATAAGCCTTACTTTCTTACAGTTGTTGATGACTATACTAGAACAACCTGGATTTTCTCGTGCAATTGAAAAGTGAAATAATCATATTTCTAAAACAATTCTTTTGTATGGTACATAATCAATTTGGTGTTTGTGTTAAGACAATTAGGACATATAATGGTAAAGAATTCTTTAACCATCAGTGGTATGCATTTTTATAAGATCATGGGGTAATTCACCAGAGTAGTTGTGTGCACACCCCACAACAAAAAGGAGTGGCTGAGAGAAAACATAGACACATCTTATACACTACAAGAGCACTGAAGTTTCAGGCTGGAATACCAAGCAAGTTTAGGGAGGAATGTGTGCAAACAATTGTTTATCTTATAAACAGACTTCCTACTAGAGTACTAGGTGGTAAGAGTCCTTTTGAGTTGTTGCATGGCTGACAACCCTCACTAACACATTTGAGAACTTTTGGATGTTTTTGCTATGCTACAAATGTGGTGAAGGAGGACAAATTTGGACCTAGATCCAGGGAAGCTGTTCTAATTGGGTATTCCACTACTCAGTAGAGGTATAGACAGTTTGATAGAACTACTAACTCTTTCGTTGTCATCAGGGATGTAATATTCAGGGAATCAACATTTCCTTTTCTCACATCACAGCACCAACAACTTGTTCCTACTAATCAATCCTCAAATCACATAGATGATGTCTTTGAGACAATGCAAAGGGAAGAGATGATCACCATGGATCCAGACCTCTCAGATTCAACAAGCCAAGAATTCAATCAAACAGGTACAGATGCAGATGCAACTCATGATGCAGATGACAATAGTGGTGATGAAGCAGAACAAGCAGATACCATAGATGTAGCTGATCATGCAGATATACCAGGAGATGTAGATCCAGCAGTTCTGGAACCACATATATCAACTGAAGTAGCTCCAGCTGAACTTCCCATAGCACCAACTGATCTTGCTCCACTGCTCTCCCTAGGCAGTCAACTAGAACAAAGAATCCTCCTATTTGGATGCAATATTATCTTTTTGGTAGAAAGAATAATTCTCAATGACCTTATCCAATATCAAATTTTCTATCTTATGATAATGTTACACAGAAATACAAGGAGTAAATCATGGCCTTCTCAACAATCACAGAACCACACAGTTTCAGGGAAGCGATGAAGGATGACAGATGGATACAGGCTATGAAATAGGAACTTGAAGCTCTAGAGGACAATAAGGCCTCGGTGGTGGTGGACCTGCCACTTGGAAAATCCTCTATAGGTTTAAAATAGATCTACAAAATCAAGTTCAAGGCTAATGGAGAGGTGGAGAGGTTTAAGGCTCGACTTGTTGTCAAGGGGTATAATCAACAAGAAGGCCTAGACTACTCTGAGATGTTTTCACCAGTTGCAAAAATATTGACAGTTAGATCAGTCATAGCATTAGCTGCTTCCAAAGACTGGGGCATTTATCAAATGGATGTCTTCAATGCTTTCTTACAAGGAGACCTAGATGAGGAAGTTTATATGGACTTGCCTCAAGGATTTCAAAGATAGGGGGACAAAAAGTTTTGTAGGCTATTGAAGTCTCTATATGGACTTAAACAAGCATCGAGGCAGTGACATCTTAAACTCACAGAAGCCTTACTTAGTGCAGGCTTCAGTCAGAGTGTCTATGATTAGGAAAACTTGGCTAACAAGAAATTAGGATGAACTCAAGAGATTGGTAATCCCAATTAAAGGGTTGAACCTAGAGATAGTAAAACTCGACTTGAGCATTTATCAACTATTTTGTGCAATACTCATTTGGACTTGAGAAAGCTAAATTGGGAAAAATCACTCTCTTACCGAGAGGTATTGAGTGGGTAATTATGTGTTGATTGTTATAATACACCCCGACCAACGAAACTCACTCTAAAGCCCACAATCCGTAAGGAAAACACCTAGGTGGAAGTCACAATCCTGGATGTTTTACATATTTGAAAAACAACAACAAAAACATTATTCTCTAGTTTCATATTTTACATTTTCAAAACGTAGCATAATTTAGAAGTAGAATCAAAACAAAGTTTGTGGAAGTGCAACTGAGATACTTTACATGCCTAGTCCAAGTATATACCACTAGTCCCATCTACGCTCCCTATGGATTCGATCCCGACTCCTAGTTGGGTAATTATTATTGCAATCGACTGCTTCAAAAACTCAATTTGAGGTGTGATTTGGGGGAGATCAACTTTTGGCGTCGTTGTTGGGGAGCTAAAAATGGATTTAGCTATATATTTGGCTTCTTGTGTGACTTGTCATCCTTTCGTTCCGTGTTACTAATATTTTTGGTGAAACAATTGTAGGTACAAAAATGGCTCTCAACAACAATGATCCTCCCGGAAACATACAATTGGGGGATGACGTGGAGGATGACCAAGTTGAAGAGGTTCCTCTTGAACATCAAGCAAATAGACGAGGCCACCCGCCTCAAGATAATGTTCCCGTTCCTCCCCCACCTCCACCAAGAGTAGCTCCACACCGGGTGTTGCCAAATGAAGAACATGCAAGTGCCATAGTCCCGCCCCGTAATAGGGCGGGCAACTTCCAAATCACTAATGTTATGCTCACATTGCTAGAGCAACAGGGATTCTTCACCGGGGATCCGAGTCAAAATGCATACAAATACTTGAAGGGGTTTGTGGACACTTGCTGGGGGAGTAAACAGAGCAACGTCTCTGAGGATGATCTAAGGTTGCGGCTTTTTCCCTTCTCTCTATGAAAGCCTTGGATTGGTTAGAAATATAGCCAAAGCATTCTATCCGTACATGGGATGAGTTGGCGGAGAAATTCATTGCTAAGTTCTTTTCTCCCGGGCATATGGCTACTCTTAGAGACGAGATTCTAGCGTTCAAGTAAGAACCCAATAAGCCTTTGCATGAGATAATGGTGAGGTACCGTACTATGGTGAAAGAGTGCCCAAACAATCATATGACGGAGGCTATGATTCAACAAACTTTCTATAGGGGGATCAATACTACCAATCAATGCGTGGTCAACTAACTAGCCGGTGGAAATTTCATGACAACGCCATATGCCGAAGCTTGTGAGATCTTAGATGAAATGGAGGATACTTCATCGGCATGGAAAATTAGAGAAAACGTTCCTCAAGGTGATCCAAATGTGATTCACCTCCATTAAGAATTGCATGATCATGGGAAAGCAATTTCCGAGTTGACCACCACAATGAATCAATTAGCCAAAGCTCAAAATCAACAAGTTCAAGGTCCTAAGCAAGTGAATTCAATGGAAGATCTAAATATGATGGTGAAAAAGTGAAGGAAAAAGGGTCAACAAGTGCAAAACCGTGCAGAACAATATGTGCAAGAAGATAGTGGGTTTGACCAAGATGAATCTTACAATAAACAAGAGGAGGAAGTGAAATATGTGAACAACTTCCAAGGGAAAAGAAACAACTCTCAAGGAACTAATCAACAACAATGGAAACCTCAAGGAAATCAAGGAAATTGGAACTCAAACAACTAAGACAATTGGAGTGGTGGTAACAACCAAGGTAATTAGAAAAATGAAAATAATCAAGGTAATTGGAATGGTCAAAACAACCAAGGCAATTGGAGCGGAAATAATCAAAGATATTGGGGAGGAAACAACCAAGGGGGTTGGAACAATAACCAAGGAAATCGAGGGTCGGTCTCTCAAAGGCCCTCAATATATCAACAACCAAGGAACCCGCCCAAGGGGGTTGGAACAATAAACAAGAAAATCGGGGGTTGGGCTCTCAAAGGCCCCCCGATGTATCAACAACCAAGCAACCTGCCACCTTATCCTTCCCATGGTCCTGGATCTTCCAACAATGAGATTGGGATAATTGAGAACATGTTCAAACAAATGATGGAGAAGAATGCCGACTCCGATGCTCAACTAGCATCTCACAACACTTCAATTTGCAATTTGGAAGTTTAATTGGGGAAAATCTCGCAAGATTTGAACACTCGTCCTAAGTGGGCATTACCTAGTGACAGGGTGGTGAACCCAAAGGGTGGGGACAATACGGGACATTCCATGGTCGTGACCACAAGGAGTGGAAATGGTGGGGATGCAACCATCTCAAGTCAAAGAAAAATTGTGAATGATGAATAAGTGATTCAAGAATATGAGATTCCAAACAATGTGGTGTAAGCAAATGGCGAAGTGAGAATTGATATTGATGTAAATGTAGAGGAGACTCAAGAGGAAATGAACCCATCTAGGGAACACATTATGGACATATCGGAACTGGTAGTGCCAAAGGCTAAGGCACCAAGGCTAAGGCCCCCTCCTCCATACCCTCAAAGACTTGCCAAGAAAAATAGAGAGAACCAACTCAAAAATTTCATTGACATGATGAAAAGACTTTCTATTAATGTGCCATTGGTTGAGGCTTTGGAGCAAATGCCCGGTTATGCAAAGTTCATGAAAGATTTGGTGACAAAGAAGAGGTCAATGAATTGTGAGACTATAAAGATGACACATCAAGTGATTGCAATTGTGCACTCAATAGCTCCTAAATTAGAAGATCCCAGCGCTTCACAATCCCTTGTACCATTGGAAGCGCCGATTTTGTAAAATCTCTTTGTGACCTTAGGGAAAGTATCAACTTGATCCCCTACTCGGTGTTCAAACTTTGGAAATTGGGCAACCAAGACCCACATCTACGAGGTTACAAATGGTGGATCGTACTATGAAGAGACCATTGGGTATTATTGATGATGTGTTGGTTCGTGTTGATAAGTTCATCCTCCCAGCGGACTTTGTGATTCTTGATTGTGAAATCTTAGGTTGATCTTTCCTTGCTACGGGGAAGGCTCTTGTTGATGTGGAAACCGGTGAGCTCACCTTCCGGGTGGTGATGAAAAGGTGGTTTTCCATGTGTGCAAATCTATGAGGCAACCGAATAGCAATGAAGTTTGTTCGTTTGTGGATTTGGTAACCGATGTGATTATTGATGATGCTAGTGCCTCAATGAATATTGAAGATACTTTGGAGGCCATTTTTCTTAACCTTGATGATGATGATGATGATGATGATGAGAAGAATGTCTATGTGGAATGTGTGAATTCATTGCAAGGAATGAGGTATTACACTTATGAACCCTGAAAATTATCCTTGGATCTTGAAAACCGGAAGACTCCTCCAACAAAGCCCTCAATCGAGGAGCCTTTCACTTTGGTGTTAAATCCATTGCCTCCACATCTCAGGTATGAATTCCTTGTCCCTTGTTCTACTTTACCGGTTATTCATTCCTCTTATTTGACTAACGTGCAGGTAGAATCCACATTGACGGTGCTACAAAAGAGGAAGAAAGCTATCGGATGGACATTGGCGGATATGCAGGGTATAAGCCCCGCCTTTTGCATGCACAAGATTATTTTAGAGGATTATGACAAACCCTTCGTTGAACATCAAATAAGACTAAATGAAGCAATGCAAGAGGTGGTCAAGGAGGAGATCATAAAGTTGTTGATGCTGGGGTTGTTTACCCCATTTCCAATGGCTCGTGGACCTCTACGGTGCAATGTGTCCCAAAGAAAGGGGGAATGACTATGGTCACCAATGACAAGAACGAGTTGATTCCTACAAGAGCGGTGACCGGGTGGAGAGTATGTATGGACTATCACAAGCTCAACAAAGTCACAAGGAAAGATCATTTCCCACTTCCCTTCCTTGATCAAATGCTTGATAGGTTGGCCGACCGTGCTTTCTATTTTTCCTTGATGGATATTCTTTCTCCAATCAAATTCTTATTGCCCCTAGGGATCAAGAGAAGACTACTTTCACATGTCCCTATGGTACTTTCGCATTCTTGCGGATGCCATTTGGTTATGCAATGCACCGGCAACTTTTCAACGGTGTATGATAGCCATCTTCACCGACATGGTGGAGGATTTCCTTGAGGTTTTCATGGATGACTTTTCCATGGTCAGGAATTCTTTTGATGATTGCTTGAAAATTTTGGATACGGTCTTGGCAAGATTTGAAAAGACGTACTTGGTACTCAATTGGGAGAAGTGTCATTTCATGGTCGAGGAAGGCATTATCCTTGGCCACAAAATTTCAAATAATTTTATTGAGGTCGACAAGGCTAAAGTAGAGGTGATTTCTAAACTTCGACCTCTAACATCCGTGAAGGGAGTGAGGAGTTTCTTGGGTCATGCGGGGTTCTATTGTCGTTTTGTCAAGGATTTTTCCAAAATGGTGAACCCCTTGTGTAAACTTTTGGAGAAGGATGCCAAATTCCATTTCAACAAGGATTGCATGAAGGCATTTGAATTGCTCAAGTTCAAATTGAAAACTACACATATTATTACCGCACCGGATTGGAGCTTGCCTTTTGTGCACATGTGTGACGCAAGTGATGTGGCAGTCGAACAGTTTTGGGGAAATGTATCAACAAAATGTTATATCCGGTCTACTATGCTTGTAAGACCATGAATGATGCCCAAGTCAATTACATGGTGAGAGAAAAAGATCTCTTTGCTATGAAGAAGTTCTACCCGTACATGATGGGTACAAAGGTTATTGTCCACACCGATCATGCAACGCTTCGGTACTTAATGAGCAAAAAGGATTCAAAGGTGAGGTTAATATGACGGGTGATTTTATTGCAAGAGTTGAATCCAGAAATCCAAGACCGCAAAGGTAGTGAAAACCAAGTGGCGAACAACTTTTCTCGCTTGGAGGAGGAGGAGAGGCCACATGACGGCCTTGAGATACATGATTCCTTCCCCGACGAGACTCTTCTAGCCATTTTAATGACCGAGATGCCATGGTTCGCGGACTTAGCAAATTATCTTTTGAGTGGTATTGTATCGAATGAGTTCTCTTCAAACCAAAGGAAGAACCTCAAACGGGATTTCCTTGACTACTATTGGGATGAACCATACCTCTTTCAGATTTGTACCGATGGTGTGATTCGAAGATGTGTGCCGGAGGAAGAACAAGTGAAAATTCTTGAGGCTTGCCACTCTTCACCATATGGTGGTCACCATGATGGATCGATAATGGCGGCAAAAGAGTTGAGTTGTGGATTCTATTGGCCTACTCTCTAAAAGGACGCAACAGATCTAGTAAAGCCTTGTGATGAATGTCAAAGGGCCAGTGGGATTTCTAAGAAAAATGAGATGCCCCTTACCACCATCTTAGAAATTGACATTTTTGATGTGTGGGGAGTTGATTTCATGGCATTGTTCGTAAGCTCTTATGGGAACACCTGCATTTTGGTAGTTTTGGACTATGTGTCAAAGTTGGTTGAGGTCGTTGCTCTACCCAACAACGAAGCTCGAAGTGTGGTGGCATTTTTGAAAAAGAACATATTTACAAGATTTGGTACTCCAAGGGCCATTATAATCACACTTTTTCAATAAAGCTTTTGATACCTTACTCACCAAGTATGGTGTCACTCACAAAGTCTCAACCCCCTATCATCATCAAGCAAGCAGGCATGTGGAAGTCTCCAACCAGGAGATCAAGAGTATTTTGTCAAAGACAGTGAATGCCAACCGGACGGATTGGTCGCAAAAACTTGATGATGCTCTATGGTCTTATAGGACGGCTTACAAAACACCGATTTGGATGTCACCATGCCGGTTGGTGTTTGGGAAAGCTTGTCACTTTCCGGTAGAACTTGAGCACAAGGCTATGTGGGCATTGAAGAGGCTAAATCTTGAGTGGGATGTCGCCGTCAACTTAAGGGTGAAAAGATTTAATGAGCTTGATGAATTCCGGTACCATGCATATACAAGTTCTTCCTTATACAAGGAGAAGATGAAGTACCTCCATGACAAGTACATTTAGACAAGGAGTTCAAAGAAGGTGATCTTGTCTTATTGTTCAATTCTCGGTTACGGATGTTTCCGGGAAAGTTGAAGTCTAAATGGAGTGGCCCGTTTGAGGTTGTGAATGTGACACACTTTGGTGCAATAGACTTGAAGAATAAAAATGATGAAGTGTTTAGAGTCAATGGTCACCAGGTGAAGCATTATTTGGGAAAAGTTGATGATGGCCACGTCGTGGCATTAATTCATTTCAAGTGATTGATGGTAATCTGCGTCGTGACGCGACGTTAAATCAGGCGCTTCTAGGGAGGTAATCCATGTTTCCTTTTATTTTTATTTTTCTTCTTTTTTAGATAGGTTATGTTTTGTGCTAACTGGTTTTGAAGTGAATTGCAGGAATGAGTGTGCTTTGCAGGAACTGTGCTAAATGGCTTAGTGTAGAAAAAAGTGCGGACCGCACATTTATTGTGCAGCCCGCACAATATTGGATGCCACAGCAGGAAGGAGTTTGTGGCAACACAATTCATTATGCGGCCGCATAACTGGAGACCCAAAAATGCAAACTCTCTGAAGTTTGAATTGCAGAGAAATGGCCAATCTGCGGCCGCACATGAAACTGTGTGGTCCGCACAAATATCTGTGGCTGCACCCAATTTTGCGTGGACCGCAAATCTTCACAGAAGGGTAATGGCACCAGGTAAAGAGTGCGGACCACACACATAATTGTGCGGCCGCACTCAGCTGCAAATTGTGCCCTAATTTGGTCAACCTATAAATAGGCCTTCCTCACACTGTTCAAAACTATACGCACTCTGAACTCTTGACACCAAAACAAGCACAATGCACAAAAAATTGTTTCAAACATCACACTCACTTCATCATCCTAAATTCTCCCCTGCATCCTTCATCACTGGTATGTTCGATTCATGTTTAGATTTTTCATATATTCTTAGTTTTTGTTCTTAATTATTTTAGTTATTTTTAGGCCTAAATGTCTGATGAATCATCATGTGTGCTTGAATTTGTGTGGGTAACTTCATATGTATTCATTGGGGGTTGGGTAAATCATGTATCATGTCTATATTGCAAATACCATGACCAAAGTGTGCTAAAATTTCTAAAACCTAAGTTCACTGTCGTGGGATTTTGAGTTGTGCAGCCGCAGATGAAATTGTGTGGTCCGTAGATCCTTAGGCTAGGCAAAAATTTGTGCATGAATTGTGCGGACTGCACTCAAGATTGTGCGGTCCGCAAAAACTGAATTGCGGCCGCAGGAAAATATGTGCGGTCGCAGATCCAAACTTCAGATAATCGGTATTACTAAGCATGGAATTGTGCGGCCGCACTCACAATTATGCGGCCGCACTTCAAAATTGTGCGGTCCGCACAAGGCATTCTGCGGCCGCACTCAAAATTGTGCGGACCGCACTTTCCCCTTTTCACACTATTTTTCTGCAACTTTTTATAGCCTGTTTTTGAACTTTAACTGACTCATGTTGATTTGTATTACAGACAATTATCGATCAAGAGGTCTTGGTGATACTTCCAAAGGGAGGGGTGAACCCTCCCGAGGCCGAGGCATGGGTACACAACCACTTTTAGTACAGAAAGGGATAGCAAATAAGCCAACCACAGGGAGAGGTAAGGCCACAGAGCCCACTGAATCATGTTCTTATATCCTGTCTAGGGAAGCTTCTGAGGGCCACTCTGTACAGGCACAACCTGAGGCCCAATCTCAACCACAACAGTTCTCTGGGAGATACCAACTACGCAATGAGCATTCCACCTTAACAAAATCCTCTGAGGGTTTGGAAGAAGGCAGTCAGGGTTCAGAACCCTCCTCTACTCACACTCCCGCTGCACCAGTTGCAGTTGATGATGATGATGATACTCCAGATGATGGTAGAGGGGGTGATACTAGAATGGCCGGCCTAGAGAAGTCGAAAAGAAGGAGGTCTAGGAAGACAGATTCGTGAGCCTGACAACATTTACTAAATTCAGAGAGTGGTAGCTGAGAGATCGCTCACACTTGAGCGATAGTTTCTTTTGAAGGACATGGATAGATTCAATCAAAATGTGACAATTCAGGGAGAGAAAAAGGTGGACTTGGTTCCCTTAGATTGTGTGAGCATGTAATTTTTTACTTATTAAATACTCCTACAAAATTTGATAAATAATTTAATTTTATAGAGTTTTGGTGAATTTCAGTGTTCATTTGTGAATTATTTGCATTGTATGATCATAATTCATCTTTTAAAATTTATAAAATATAAAATAATAACAAAAATATTTTAAAACTTTTATGATCTTGCATAATTAGGTTTTTGATTTAATGTAATACTTAGTTGCATAATTTAATTATTTTTATTTGGAAAAATTAAAAAAAAAATTCTTTAAGTAATTATAAGTATTAAATTAATGGCTTCACTTTTAATTAACTCATTAGTTAAATTATAATTAGACGAAACTAGGTTAAAACTAATTAATATATTTTAGAATTTTAATTAGAATTGATTTAATTAATTAGCTTAAGTTGTCTAAAAGGGATAAAATCGGACTGGGCCATTTCAAAACAAGCCCAAATCCCCTTCTAATACGCAAATAAACCCCAGCACAAAACACCTAACCCGTCCAAAACTTCACTTAATCAAACGACCCCGTTTTGACCTTGCTTTCTCCCAGCCGTTGGATTCTTTTGATCAAACGGATCACAACTCCACATCCCCCTTCCTATATAGATGTCCTAACAAACCCTACCCCCTCTCAGAACTCATCCCAACACCCCCACTCTCACCTCCTTCGTCTTTCTAACCCTCACCGTCTCCACCTTGGTCCGCCGACCAGAAATTGCCTAGCGGCGGCGGGCCACCTCCAAATCACCCCAAAACTCAAAAAGATAACCTCCTCCTAACCCTCAACCCCATTCTACCCTTAATTTTCCCAAAAAACCTCCCCAAATCCAGTAATTTTAGATCTAGGAAATCTGAAACCCTAAAAATCGACCCTGGCCTATTTTGAGCAAACTAACGACTCAAAGCTGCATGAGTCAATTGCTCTTGACAAGAGCAATTGATTAATGTGGGTTTGGCTCGTTTCCAAACCACGCCGGAATCCGGCCAAAGTCCGGCGAGCCAACCAAATCCAGCCAAACATGTTCTAACATAATTGGTACCCCTCCTCTTATCTTCTCTAATTATTTATGTATTAAAATTAGTCACCTAGTTTAGTCTTAGATTTTTTCTAGTAAATTACTATTTTTTTTTTTGACTAATTAGTTAGGATTCATAGGTTTTCAGTTTCTCTTCTTACTAAATGGTGTTTTAAATTTAGCTATGGCTTATTTGTTGATTTTTTATAAGACTTAACTAGTTTAGTCTTAGATTTTCAGATTTCCCTTTGACTGTTTCTTCCCCTAAGCTAAATCATTAGTTTTTTTTATGTATATTAATCAATTGGTTTCCATCATAGATAATCATGTATGTTAGCTGTTTATTTGAACTTAACTGATTCATCTTGAATTGTTGAGCAATCATCTGTATTTTTAAAATAGAATCCTGATTTTGGCAACAATAATTTAGGTGGCATTTTTGTCTTGTTAATTAGGTTTATTTTCGGATTCTTAGATTAATTCGTTTATGTTTCCTATGTTTTCATTTCTCTGTTATTAGATACTCTTTTGAATTAATTGTAGGTCTATTTGTTGATTTTTGCATAACTCAATTAATTTTAGTTTTAGGGTTTTTCAATATTTTCGACTGTTTCTACTTGTAAAACAGTGTAATAGTTATTATGTGATAATCACTAATAATTTACTCATGCGTGCTTTTAGGTTGATTTAAAATAGCAACTTAAGTTAACCTCTGACTTTATTGCCTAAGTTCTGAGCTATTAATCCAATTGCCTTTAATTAGTTACTGATTAATCTAATTTTGACTCTTAGGTTAGATTTTACATCTGTTACTGTCCTGAAAACTGCTTGTTAGTCATTTATTCATCATGAATGATCATGTATGTTAACTGTTTGTTTCCTGACTTAAGTGATTCATCATGAGCTATTAAGTAATTATGTGTGATTCAAATAAAATTCTGATTTTTGTCAGTTAATAGAAGGTTAGTTATACATGACTAGTTATCCTAAGATTAGGTTGAAAATAAAAGCTTAACTCCTAATTTATGATAACTAATTATGTCTAATTACTAAGTTTAATCACACATGATAGGATTACTTGAATTAGTTTGGCCTAAATCCTGGAAATAATTCACTTAGTTTCAATTATTTAGGTTTATTTCAAGTCACTATTGAAAAAGTTTAACTTTCAGCTTCTTCCTTAGTGATTACTATTGAGCTTAGTCTCTTAATTAGGTCACAATTAATCAACCTAATAAGTAACTTAACCCTAGAAACTAAGGGGTAATTTTAGGGGGTATTTCAGGGTAGTTTAGGGAGATTAAGTGAAGAATCTTGGTTGTAACAGCTCAAGAAACTTCTAGAATAAGGATAAACATCAAAACAAAATAAGAAAATCATTAAATCAGTTTTTTTTGGGAAAAAACAGTAATTTTCAGGGGTAAAAAGGGGCTGTAAATAGAAGAACCTTCTAGAAATGGTACAACTGTCATAGCTATTACAAAGATGCTGAAAATAAGATAAGAAGGACAATTGTATTGTACTATTTTCAGATTTAAAAAGATAAGGAATATTCCTAAAAGATACCCCTACATAGGCAGCCTATATAAAGGCTACTATATTCTGAAAAAAGACAGACAATTAGAAGGATTCAATATGAGATTTACACACACACAAAATTAGAGATATTCATAATTCATAAGAACAAAATTCTGCACACACACACTGCTCTGAAAACACCTGCACTCAAAAACTTATGCTGAAAACCTACTACCATCCTAAAAATACTTTACTGCACTAAAATAATCCAAAAACCTTCTGAAAATACTGATATAGGTATAGAAATACTCCAGAATTAGTTTACTTCAAGCTGTAGTTCTTCTGAAAATTGGTTTGTTATCTGTGGTTTTTCCCTATTCCAAAACTGGTTTTGTTGTGGCTTTTCTGGGGTAGAAACTGGTCAGTTCGAGTTGATTTTCCTGGGTTTCTTTCTGGCTGTTGCTGTGCTTTTTGTTGTTGTTTTAAGGCTCACAACTCTCTGGTTTTCTGACCTTTATTTGGTCCTATATTCTAGTTGTTTTTCTTTTTAAAAGGTATGTAACCATTTTTTGATGAAAAGAAACTTGTTTGCTCTGAACTCTTTCCATATCTGTGTGTATTTGTGTTCTAGCTTCAGCTTTAGATTATGTGTGTTAATGCTTAGGTTTGTTTGGTTTGGGGCTTAAGAAAATCTTGTGAAAAATATGAACTCATTTGTGAAAGTAATATAAAAAAGCATTAAAGGTGTGAATCTGACCACTAGTTGGGTCAGATTTACTCCAAAAAATATACATTTTGTTATATTAAAAAATTACAGGTATCTGGTTGGTTTTGACTAAGAAATAGTATGTGGCTTTGATAGAGCTGAAAGCAGTAGTATCTTCCTTCAGGAATTTATCTAGTCTAGGTTGAAACTAATAGCCTTTTAGAAATGTCATCTAGTTTAGGGAATTTATTTTCATGTATATTAAGGAAAATTATATTTTTTTTAGTTGAACAACAATGTAAAGGGCACATTTATTTCTGGTAAATTATTATATCCCCATTTCCCTGTTACAACCCATATTCACGTCGTTGGCTCATGCCATAAGTTAATCGAAGTAAACATGAGAAGAGATTATCTTTGAGATGATAAGAAGTTAATCCTATTGATCTTACATGATACAAGAGTGTATAAGAGCGATTAACACTTATTAGAAGTTAAATGAATCAAGGATGTTGTAACTCGTATTTTTGGGTAAACCTAGGGGTGCTTGATATTCTAAAGAAGTCATGTTTTAAGATATTTGAATCATATAATATCCGTATCATAGTCTTGAAGTCAAACGATTTATGAAGAAAAAGTCGACAAGAGTTGTCGCAACTTAGGTTCATAGTTTACAGGGTTATATACCCACCATATTTAATATCTATGAGTCTAGTTTCTAACACATTAAACCTCTTATCAATACGACATTGGGGTAGAGAGATATAGACATTTTTGCGAGACTGCACAAGCTGCTAGGTGACAAGTAGGTGGGTCACCTACTTGGTTAAATGATAGCCCCAAAAAAGACAATTTCGGGTCATCCAAAGATCCCATTAAAAGGATTATCTCCTGAAATATATCCCTTATTATATTTCACAAATAACCAAACCTAAAACCCTGCAAACTTCCTCCCAAAAGTTATCCACAAACCCTAATTGATTTTCCCTCTCTTTCAAGTTCAAATTGGGGGTAAACCCTAGAGTTTGAAGAACCAAGATAAGGTCTGAGTTATCCAGCAAGTAAGGTGAGTTTACTGATATCTTTCATCCATTTTTTGTGCTTTAAATTCATGGTAATTCGTTTTATACTTGTAAGAACTCACGGGACGGTATCGAAAGCCGTAAATTCGAGTTATTCACTTGTAGCGGACTGTTTTGCGGACTGTTTTGTGTTGCTGTTGGGCTGCGTGTTTTACTACTGTATTGTGGAGTTTTGGAGGAGGAAGGGTGTGGAGAAACACCATATAGATGTAGGGTTGTGGGCTAGTTGTTCGTCGTAACATTTCCGGGTCGTTTGACACAACTACGGTGGTCGTCTTATGTACGAAGTTATTAGGTTGTGTGTGGACTATTTTGAGAGGCTCAATTTGATTATTATTGATGTTGTTTCGGCTGTTTGGTGATTGTTTTGACTTGTGTGAAGTCATATATAGGGGAGGTGTTGTCCGTTTCATCGTAAAATAGGTTGTGGTCGATATACAATAGTTATGACGCTTAAATGATAATGATAGTGTCGTTTCTCTTATTGTAGACTAAAGAGTCGTGACAATTGCATAGCTTGAGATTGGGGCAGTATATACAAGGTATGTGAGGCTATACTTTTCCTTCTTTTGCACGACTCCGATTGTACATAATGCAATGAACGAGCTTCCAAAGATACTCTACTCTTAGAAGCTAGCAGTACTTGCATTGTTTCCCTTCTTATGGAACAATTGATGTTGAGGTTGCTCCTCTTATTATTATGTTATCAATGTTGTTGGTACTTCGTGATTCTTACATTATTCTTGATGAAGATTTAATCCTAATAATGTGTACGGATAATATCGACCTTACGTCACTCCGAAATGTTCAGAACATGATTCCAATGAGTCCCACATGCATTATATATATGTATCTATTTTACTCTACCAAGCCGCACTATAGTCGGCCGGGTATGGAACATATTGTGCAACCACTGATCATTTGGGCTTACCGAGTCCTCTTTGAGGCCGGGTATGATATGATGATGATGATGCCCACAGAGGCGGATGTTGATACGATAATGATGATTCCCACAGAGGCGGATGTTTTTAAAAGATTATGTGTATATATGTATCATGCATTTCATGACTCTTAGAAGCACTCAGATGTTACAGGTTGTATCTTCTCTGCCTCTCTTTACATTATTGTTCATATTTATATTGACCTGCCTTACATACTCAGTACATTATTCGTACTGACGTCCTTTTTATTTATGGACGATGCATGTCGTGTTGTAGGTCCGGATAGATAGGTAGACGCAGTTCCCCCACCACGGTAGGCTTTCCAGTTCAGCGGTTATAGGCGAGATCCCTTCTCCGGACTTGCCGTGGTCTTGGTATGCATTTTTGGTTATAGATATTATGGGTATGTCAGGACCCTGTTCTGACTATATTCCATTACTTATGCTCCTTTAGAGGCTCATAGACAGGTGTCATCTTGTGTATAGTTTGGTATGCCTTGTCGGATTATTTTTGTTGTATAGTCTTTCATGGAAGCGTGGTAGCTCCTAACTTATATGTAGTTTCTTGGCAGTCTTGTTATCCCATGTTATCCATGTTCATTCCATTATCTATCATTGTTTGGTGTTCATAATCCATATCTACCACTTATATTGATCTCGTCGGCCCTTAAAGACAATAAGAAGATTAGATAAAATGTACGTTGGTGCTCGGCAAGTATGGTCCGGGTACTAGTCATGATCCTCCAGTTTGGGTCATGACAAACTTGGTATCAGAGAAATTCTATCCTAGGGGTTGTCTATGAGCCGTGTCTAGTAGAGTCTTGATTATTTATGTGTAGCGCGCCACATTTATAATCAGGAGACTACGTGACATCTAGGGTTGTTACCTTCTTCCTAAATCTAGATCGTGCGTAGAGTTAAGTCCTTAGTGTTGTATCTAATATTAACCTTGTTTTCTTTCAGTGATGCCTTCGACTAGGAAACAATCGATTAGTAGACGACTTGATATAGATGTGGGAGAGGGTACCAGTCAGGTTCCTCAAGCCAGAGTAGGCCAAAGTGAGGCTCAGAGTGAGATGCCGTCTCATACCTCATCTACTCCGCCTCATCCAGAGGATATTAGGAGGAACCCAACACCACCAGTTCCTCCGTCTGGCCCTACAGAGTAGGATATGCGGAGTGCGGTGCAGTTGTTGACTAGCTTGGTAGCTTCTCAGGCTCAGAGGCAGAATACCGGTGTTGTTGATAAACTGGATAGTACAAAAGTTCATGATTTTATTAATCTAGACCCTCCAGTGTTTACCGGATCAGACCCCAAGGAGGACCCACCGACTTTTATTGACCAGGTTCATCGTACACTACGGGTTATGCATGCTACAGATACAGAGGCAGTAGAGTTGGCTTCATATCGGTTACGGGATTTAGCGGTTTTCTGGTATGATAGTTGGGGGAGATCCAGGGGTCTGGATGCCACTCCAACTGTGTGGAATGCATTTTCTGAGGCGTTTCTTCGTCACTATTTTCCCTTTGAGATATGATGAGCTAGAGCTTATAAGTTCTTGAACCTTAGACAAGGTAATATGAGTGTGCGAGAGTATGGCATGCAGTTTGATTCTTTAGCAAGGTATGCTTCTCATATGGTGGCCGAGATGAGTGATAGGATGCATATGTTCGTGAACGTGTTGGGACCACATCTAATAAATGAGTGCACGACAGCCTCCTTGGTGGAGGGCATGGATATTTCCCATATTCAGGCTTATGCTCAGACCCTATAGGATTGTAAGTGCCATCAAAGGGAAGATAGGGAGCAGGATAGGGGCCAGCATAAGAGGGCGAGGTTTGTAGGGTATTCTCATGACTTCAGATCTAGTGTTAGGCCCCAGTTTTCGAGGAGTTCGGTGCCACCTGTAGCTAGTGCTCCTCCACAGTTTCAAAGGCCTCGATATGATCGATTTACCTATTCTGGTCAAGGTTAGAGTTCGTGGGCATCAGACTCGCAATATCATAGGGATACTAGTCAGACGAGACTCCCAACACCCCGTTGTGATCAGTGTGGCAAGGCCCACTTTGGAATGTGCCGTCGAGGTTTTGATGCGTGCTACTCTTGCGGACAGCCTGGCCATATGAAGTGGGATTGTCCTAATAGAGAAGGTGGTGGTATGGCTCAGCCAACTGGATCTGTGTCTGGTTCTTCTGCATCAGTTCGACCTCCAACACGGGGTTTTCAGCAGTCGACAAGTCGTGGTAGAGGTAGAGGTGCAGTGCCGAGTTCGAGTGGTGCTCAAAATCGAACCTACGCTCTAGTAGGTCGACAGAATCTCGAGTCATCTCAGGATGTTGTTACAGGTATTGTCTGTGTTTTCTTACGATGTATATGCATTGATTGGTCCGGGATCTACATTATCATATGTTACACCTTTTATGGCTAATAAGTTTGGCGTTAAACCTGAATTGATAAGTAAACCACTTGCGGTATCCACTCTGATAGGAGATTCTGTGATTGCTAGAAGGGTATATAAAGGTTTCACAGTGATGATTTGTAGTCGTCAAACCTCGGCGAATTTATTTGAATTAGAAATGATTAATTTCGACATGATAATGGGAATGGACTGGTTGGCCTCATGCTATGCAAATGTTGATTGTCATACGAAGATGGTTAGGTTTCAATTTCCTAATGAACCCGTCATCGAATGGAAAGGGAACATTCCTACGCCGAAAGGTAGGTTTATTTATTTTCTTAAGGAAAGTAAGATGATCTCAAAAGGGTACATTTATCATCTCATTCGCGTTAGGGATGCGAAGACAAAGCCGACTACTCTACAATCAATCCCCGTGGTCAATGAATTTCCAGATGTTTTTCCAAATGAACTTCCAGGCCTTCCACCTGAAAGGGAGATTGAGTTTAGCATCGATGTATTGCCTAACACTCAACCCATATATATTCCTCCCTATAGGATGGTCCCGGCAGAGTTGCGCGAGTTGAAGGCGCAGTTGAAGGACTTGCTGGATAAGGGCTTCATTTGGCCTAGCACTTCACCTTGGGGTGCGCCAGTCCTGTTCGTGCGGAAGAAAGATGGGTCGTTACGGATGTGTATCGACTATCTACAGTTGAATAAGTTTACTATAAATAACAAGTATCCACTTCCAAGGATTGACGACCTGTTTGACCAACACCAGGGTGCCAAGTATTTTTCCAAGATTGACTTACATTCAGGGTATCATCAATTGAGGGTTAAGGAGAAGGATATTCCAAAGACGGCCTTCCGGACAAGATATGGGCACTTTGAGTTATTGGTGATGTCATTTGGGCTAACAAATGCCCCAGCAGCTTTTATGGATCTCATGAATACTGTATTCAAGCCCTATCTTGATGTGTTCGTGATTGTATTCATTGATGACATTTTGGTGTATTCTCGTTCGGAGGCGGAACATGCGGGCCACTTGCGGATAGTATTACAGACGCTTCAGGATCATAAGTTATATGCTAAGCTCTCCAAATGTGAATTTTGGCTGAACTCAGTAGTATTCCTTGGCCATGTGATATCTGACGAGGGTATTAGTGTCGACACTCAAAAGATCGATGCAGTAAAGAATTGGCCGAGACCTACAACACCATCAGAAGTCCGTAGCTTCCTGGGGCTAGCAGGATATTATAGGCGATTTGCAGAAGGGTTTTCCTCTATATCATCACCATTGACTAGGTTAACACAGAAAGCTACTAAGTTCCAGTGGTCTGACGCTTGTGAACGAAGTTTTCAGAAGTTAAAGAATCGATTGACATCTGCACTAGTTCTCACTCTCCCAGAAGGAACAGAAGGTTATGTGGTATATTGTGATGCCTGGGGTATAGGTTTGGGGTGCGTATTGATGCAACATGGGAAGGTGATTGCTTATGCATCAAGACAATTGAAGAAGCATGAAAAGAATTACCCGACCCATGATTTGGAATTGGCTGCANAAATTTGAGGCAGCGTAGGTGGCTTGAATTATTGAAAGATTACGATGTTGAAATATTGTACCATCCACGTAAAGCCAATATTGTGGCAGACTCTGTCAGTCGTAAGTCAATGGGAAGCTTTGTACACATTGAGGCAAGTAGATAGGGTTTGACTAATGAGCTTCATCAACTAGCGAATATGAGAATTAGATTGTTAGACTCTGATGAAGGAGGGGTTACTATACAGAATATATCAGAATCATCTTTGGTTGATGAGGTAAAATCACGGCAATATGAAGATCCTACCTTAGTACGATTGAGAGAGAGCATTCAACAGTGTAAAATTACGGCTTTTGAGATCGGAGCAGATGGGGCACTGAGATACCAGGGCCAGTTATGTGTGCCTGATGTGGTAGGGTTGAGAGAGAAGATTATGATTGAGATTCATCAATCACGATATTCCATCCATCCCGGCTCGACAAAGATGTATGATGATGTTAAGGAGCAGTATTGGTGGGATAACATGAAGAAGTCTATTGCAGAATTTGTAGCCCAGTGTCCTAATTGTCAACAAGTAAAAATCGAACATCAGAAACCCAGTGGATTGCTTCAGAATCTAGAGATTCCGACCTGGAAATGGGAGGTGATTAATATGGACTTCATTATTGGATTGCCTCGCTCTTATCATAAGTTTGACTCCATATGGGTGATAGTTGACCGATTTACAAAATGTGCCCATTTTCTGCTAGTTAAGACAACTTACATAGCTGAAGATTATGCAAAGTTGTATATCAAGGAGATTGTTAGGATTTATGGTGTATCGACATCTATTATATCAGATCGAGGAGCGCAATTTACGGCTAACTTTTGGAGGTCTTTTCAGAAGGGTTTAGGCACACAAGTGAATCTCAACACTGCATTCTATCCACAGACTGACGGACAAGCTAAACGTACCATTCAAACACTTGAAGATATGCTACGAGCATGTGCTCTGGATTTCAAGGGGAATTGAGATGACCATCTTCCACTTATAGAATTTGCCTACAATAATAGCTATCATTACAGTATTAATATGGCCCCGTACGAGGCACTGTACGGGAGGAGATGTAGATAACCACTTGGATGGTTCGAAGTCGTGAAACAGAACTATATGGGCCAGATTTTATTCACCAAGCCATTGAGAAGGTGAAACTGATACAAGAGCGACTAAGGACGGCACAAAGCAGGCAAAAGTCTTATTCTGATGTCCGACGTCGTGATTTGGAGTTCGAGGTTGGTGATTGGGTTTTCCTGAGGATCTCGCCGATGAAGGGTGTTATGCGTTTTGGGAAGAAGGGTAAGCTGAGTCCACGGTATATCGATCCGTAAAAAATTCTCCGACGAATTGGACAGGTTGCTTATGAGTTAGAATTGCCATCCGAATTGGAATTTGTCCATCCGGTATTTCATGTATCTATGTTAAGGAAATGTATTAGAGACCCTTCTCGAGTCATCCCTATCAAAGATGTACAAGTTACAGAGGATCTATCATATGAAGAAGTGCCAGTAGCTATATTAGATCGACAAGTCCGCAAGCTAAGAACAAAGGATGTAGCTTCCGTCAAAGTATTGTGGAGGAACAAGAACATGGAAGAAATTACTTGGGAAGCAGTAGAGCAGATGAAATCTAAATACCTTTACTTGTTCCAGATTCAAGATAACAAGGATGCCAAGGGGACGCAGGATGCATTAGAAGGTGAAACAGCTCTATGAGGTAAGCAATACCTTGAGAGTACTCTTCCTTAATACACAATGGTGATATGCAGATAGTGTACATATCCATAATGCTTTGTGTAGCCTTGAATGGAAATACGTTGGGTTTAACTGCTTGTAAGTTTTTCTAGTATCCATTTTATAGGGGGGAAATGGGCCGAAAATTTCCGTTGGAATCCACGAGGAGTTAGGCTCTCCCTAAACACTTACATTCGAGGACGAATGCTCGTAAGGAGGGAGGGTGTTACAACCTATATTCACGTACATTGGCTCAGGCCATAAGTTAATCAACATAAACATGAGAAGATATTATCTTTGAGATGATAAGAAGTTAATCCTATTGATCTTAAATGATACAAGAGTGTATAAGAGTGATTAACACGTATTAGAAGTTAAACGAATCAAGGATGTTGTAACTCGCATTTTTGGGTAAACCTAGGGGTGCTTGATATTATCAAGAAGTCATGTTTTAAGGTGTTTGAATCATATAATATCCGTATCACAGTCTTGAACTCAAACGAGTTATGAAGCAAAAGTCGACAAGAGTTGTCGCAACTTAGGTTCATAGTTTTACTTAAACTTTATGCCAAATGTTACTAAGATTTTCTCCCAATATACTAGGAATTACAGGGTGATATACCCACCAAATTGAATATCTATGAGTCTAGTTTCTAAATCATTAAACCGCTTATCAATACGACATTGGGGTAGAGAGATATAGACATTTTCGCGAGACTGCACAAGCTGCTAGGTGACAAGTAGGTGGGTCACCTACTTGGTTAAATGATAGCCCAAAAAGAGGCAATTTCGGGTCATCAAAAGAGCCCGTTAAAAGGCTTATCTCCTGAAATATATCCCTCATTATATTTCACAAATAACCAAACCTAAACCCCTGCAAACTTCCTCCCAAAAGTTATCCACAAACCCTAATTGATTTTCCCTCTCTTTCAAGTTCAAATTGGGGGTAAACCCTAGAGTTTGAAGAACCAAGATAAGGGCTGAGTTATCCAGAAAGTAAGGTGAGTTTACTGCTCTCTTTCATCCATTTTTTGTGCTGTAAATTCATGGTAATTCGTTTTATACTTGTAAGAACTCACGGAACGGTGATCGGAAGCCGTGAGTTCGAATTATTCACTTGTAGCGGACTGTTTTGTGGTGCTGTTGGGCTGCGTGTTTTACTACTGTATTGTGGGGTTTTGGAGGATGAAGGTTGTGTAGAAACACCATATAGATGTAGGGTTGTGTTCTGGTCGTTTGTCATAATATTTTCGGGTCGTTTGACACGACTACGGTGGTCGTATTATGTATGAAGTTATTAGGTTGTGTGTGGACTATTTGGGGAGGCTTAATTTGATTATTATTGATGTTGTTTGGGCTGTTTGGTGATTGTTTTGACTTGTGTGAAGTCATATATATAGGGGAGGTGCTTTCCGTTTCATTGTAAAATAGGTTGTGGTCGATATACAATAGTTATGACGCTTAAATGATAATGATAATGTCATTTCTCTTATTGTAGACTAAGGAGTCGTGACAATTGCATAGCTTGAGATTGGGGCAGTATATACAAGGTATGTGAGGCTATCCCTTTCCTTATTTTGCACGACTCCGATTGTATATTGCAATGAATGAGCTTCCAAAGATACTCTACTCTTAGAAGCTAGCAGTACTTGCATTGTTTCCCTTCTTATGGAACAATTGATGTTGAAGTTGATCCTCTTATTCTTATGTTATCAATGTTGTTGGTACTTCCTGATTCTTATAATATTCTTGATGAAGAGTTAATCCTAACAATGTGTACAGAGAATATCAACCTTACGTCACTCTGAAATGTTTAGAACATGATTCCAATGAGTCCTACATGCATTATATATATGTATCTATTTTACTCTACCAAGCCGCACAATAGTCGGCCGGGTATGGCACCTATTGTGAAACCACTGATCAGTTGGGCTTACTGAGTCCTCTTTGAGGACGGGTATGATATGATGATGATGATGCCCACAGAGGCGGATGTTGATACGATAATGATGATGCCCACAGAGGCAGATGTTTTTAAAAGATTATGTGTGTATATGCATCATGCATTTCATGACTCTTAGAAGCACTCAGATGTTACATGTTGTATCTTCTCTACCTCTCTTTACATTATTGTTCATATTGATATTGACCTGCCTTACATACTCAGTACATTATTCGTATTGACGTCCTTTTTATTTGTGGACGTTGCATATTGTATTGCAGGTCCTGATAGACAGGTAGATGCAGTTCCCCGCCACAGTAGGCTTTGCAGTTCAGCGGTTATAGGTGAGATCCCTTCTCCGGACTTGCCGTGGTCTTGGTATGCATTTTTGGTTATAGATATTATGGGTATGTCGGGGCCCTGTTCCGACTATGTTGCATTATTTATGCTCCTTTAGAGGCTCATAGACAGGTGTCGGCTTATGTATAGTTTGGTATGCATTTCGGATGATTTTTGTTGTATAGTCTTTCACGAAAGCGTGGTAGCTCCTAACTTATATGTAGTTTCTTGGCAGACTTGTTATCCCATGTTATCCATGTTCATTCCGTTGTCTATCATTGTTTGGTATTCATAATCCATATCCACCACTTATATTGATCTCGTCGGGCCTTAAAGATAATAAGAAGGTTAGATAAAATGTACGTTGGTACTCGGCAAGTATGGACCGGGTACTAGTCATGATCCTCCAGTTTGGATCGTGACATTCCCTTACTCCTAGATTATTGTAATTTATATAGACTGATTTATTATTCAAAAGTCCAGAAATTTTGATTTCTATTAAACACAGCAGATGGGCCAGACTTGTAACAATGGCCCAATGAGCCTGAATGAGTCTAGACCCTAGGCCATCGGGTTTGGGGTGTAAAGTCCCTAATTATTTTATCTAAGATTGCTGATTTTTCAGTCTCTGACATACTATTTAAAGCCATGTATGGATTTTGAGTCCATTGGACTCTACAGTTACAAGGCCCAGTAGTAGTCCATGTCTTTGAATCAAATAGGGTCGTTTTTACCTTATTTGGCCTATGTATGGCTGGGTGCAACCTTCTAACTAAATATAAATTTTATTATTAATTAAGAGGAAAATTTTTCAACCTTGTTAGATGCTCTTTTACTGTCATTCATGATTCTAAATTCGATCCATGCTTAATTAGATCTTGTTTTCATTTTATACACTTTGTTTTCTTTACATAAGGCTTTCTCTGTTAGCTGGACAGTTTCTATGGCTAAAACATGACTGGCCCAGTATGCTTAGCACTAAACCTGGGCCAGATTTCTAACATTTTTAGATATCCATGCCTTTAATTTGTACCTTAGAACACTTAGTTTTAGAAGACTTGGAACAATCTTACATGTTGTAATCTTTTTATGTCAATCAAATTCAAAAACGAGCAAGAAATGGTGTAAAATCGTCATTGACCCAGTACCTAGGCATGAAGCTGGGCCAGATTTACAATACTTATAATAGGTCTATTCCTTCCATTTAGGACCAGAAATATTTAATGGACAGTGCTGAAAGTTTATTAAACCCAAAATGACTTCCTGAATTAATTTTACAAACAAATTAGGAGAACCAAAAATAATAGTTGCTTAGATATATAGTTAAATCATCGTGACCATAATCATGATACGTAAATCTCATTCGGTGTGCATTTAATTCTACCCGATCATAACTTCAAAAAATAATTAAAATAAATATGTTGAAAATCGCGGGTGCATTTCATGTGGCGCGGTTTGCAACGTGTCCAAAAACGACAAGTGCACGCCATCGTGACTTGTTTCAGAATAATTCATAAATATTAAAAGCGGTTCAAAAGTTTTTTAAAATGCACAATAGGTTTAAAACATATAAATAATTAGATAATTAGGCCAATTATTAATAGTAAGCGACCGTGCTAGAACCATGGAATTCGGGAGTGCCTAACACCTTCTCCAGGGATAACAGAATTCCTTATCCGAATTTCTGGTTCGCAGACTTTTTAAACAAAGTCAAAATTTCCTCGATTTGGGATATTAAAAAACAAATGGTGTCCCGGAACACCGTAAAAGAATCCGGGTGGCGACTCTGAAATAAATAAATAAATCCAAAATTTGATTTATGTCACTTAAATTAGAAAAACTCGCTTATCTCCACCCCTATCGGGAAAAAGGAGGTGTGACAGCTCTGGCGACTCCGCTGGGGAATGATCCCAGAATCTCTGGTTCAGGGTTCAAGAATTCTAGCTTGGAATAACTATTATAGTTGGCTTTATTATCTGATTTTACATGTTTGAACCTAATGTGCTAAGTTCCGCTTTTTACCGCTTTGATATTATTTGGACTGTATATAAATTGTGTTGAAACCCTCTTTTCTCTGAGTCTTCTAAATAATTTGGGAAGTGTGCACTTCGTGTGACTTCTTTTCTGTTAGAGACATATCAAAATTTTAGAACGAGGTTCGGACAAGTTTCAAAGCCGGTGAAGCTTTTGTATTCCCGGTACGATGCCCCCCCCCCCCCGGCTCGAGCTGTCCGCTCGAGTAAGCCAGGTCTAGAACAAAACCTTAGGATTTAAACTTAGAATGACATAACCTCATGCCAGATCCCTAGTAGGTGCGTTTGTTTGCATCACGTACATTTGACTTACTGGACTCAACATAGGGGTTGGGTCCATCTAGGATAGATGAACCCGAAATAAAAGACCATCCTGATGCATCTTACCTGCTAGTGTACATTATTTGTTTCGGCTTGTTTGTTGACCGGCTAAAAAATCGAAAAAAAGAAAATGTATTTCGAAAAATGAAATGAGTTAGTATCATATTTTTCAAAATTGCGTCAAAATTTCCCGAACTACGTATGTTTGATTCCCACCGGTGTAGGATACATAGGCAACCCTCATCGTTTTTCAAATTTTTGACCAATTAGCAAACACAGCCCTAAAATCTTCCTTCCTGAAGTTCTAAAAGGTCGCATTTGCAAATATGGTCCCTTTTGATTTTTGCAAAAATAGCACTCTTTTTAGATCAAAATAAATCATGATTTTTCTTTTTAACCAATCACTCTAAATAAATGTGCAGGATGAGCACTATTGAAAATATACCTTTCAAATCTATAGAGAAAATCCCGATAGGATTCCATATTTGTTGGAATGAGATGGGGGAGGTAAGTAGAGGTTCTGTAATAAAAGCTTTAGGCGGTCTCACCGACCTCTTGAAGATTAAACCAAGGCTGGACATAATTGAGGCTTTAATACCATTTTTGGATCCAGCGCACAACGTGTTCCATTTCTCTTATTTTGAGCTAACCCCTACACTTGAGGATATAGCGGGCTATGCTGGCCTTAACGGGAATCTCAGGAGCCGATACCCAGTGGCACCCAGAGCGGTAACTCCTCACAAATTCCTGGACCTTCTGAGTATTAGCCGGGAAGTCAAAGATGAGAACTTAGCTGAGGGATTCTGCACATTCTACTTCCTCTATCGTCGTTATGGGGACCCTCGTGGTTTTGAGGCTCTGAATACCGGTTTAACCTACCAAGGGAATAAGAGCAAATGGGAAGCACACAGGGGATTGGCTTTCGTGGTAGCATTATTAGGCACTCTAATTTTCCCGATGAGCGATGGATATGTAGAGTTAGGACTCGTAGGAGTGGCTAACTTCATGATCAAAAAGGCTAATGGTACTCTTTTACCAATGATCCTAGCAGAAATCTACCGAGCTCTAACTGTTTCTCAATCAGGGAAAAGTTCTTCGAGGGTTGCAATTTACTCTTACAGATCTGGATGATAGAACACCTTTGCCATCGCCCGGGTTATATGAATTACGTCTGACTGGTCTCAACTGAATTGAAGAACATGAAACCCGGGTAGAGGTTCATGAGTTTCCGGAAGGTACAGAAGCATGGTTTGCACATTTGGGTTCCTTGAGTGCCAACCAAATTGAATGGACATTCTGTTAGCTCCCTGTCAGTGAAGTTATTTATATGTCGGTCGAAGTGTGTTTTCTTCTATTGATGGGTCTTCAGAGTATTCAGTCGTACGCCCCACACAAGGTTCTATAACAGCTGGGAAGGCACCAAACTGTTCCTCATGATGAATATTTGAGTCGACAAGTCATTGAACTGTGTCCAAGAGCTGCATTCCCGGAAGATAGGGTCCGCTAGATTTGGCATCAATGTAGGTTTCTGGAGCCGCAGACCCGAGTAAGGGATTTTTCCAAAGGTGAGGTAGAGCCTAGCTACACGGCCTGGTGTGGTAGAAGGGGTAGAGACCATCAAGATCCTGAACGGCCCGCCAAAAGACCCTACATAAAACAGTTCACTAATGAGCACAAGAACAATGGAATTTGTTGGAAAAAGAGAAAGGCTACAGGGCTATGATAAGTAAATTCGAAGCACAAATCAGAGACATTAAATTTGAAAGAAGTTTGCAAGCCGCTACAAATGAAGGGGAGAAGAACAGATTGGTCAAAGAAAACAAAGCTCACCGAGCCCAGATTCAAAAGATGAGGATAGCTGCTGAAAATACGGAGAGGAGCAAAATAGATGAAAGACTTATAAACGGTCTTAGGCGGAAAGTGTGCGATTACGGGGATGATTTGGACAAAGCCAAAGATGAATTGGCAAGAACCTGCCGCAAAGTTGGCAAAGAATGCAGAAGAACGGGCGAAGTTTGTTCAACAACTGAAAAGAAAGTATGACAAAGAAGTCACAAGTCTAAAGTAAAAGCTAACCACTCTTGAGAACGAAATGGCTCAGCAAATGAAGAATTTTAAAGCAGAAAGGGAACACTGTTATGCATTGGTGTCTCAATTGGAAGAAGATTTGCAGCAGTTACAAGAGCAGAACCATAAGGCCACCCAAGTTCTGGAGGCTAGGTCCCAGCAGATTGGGTGCTTACTCCAAGAAAAAGGCATCATTAGAGAAAGTGTTAGAGAAATTGTTGATTATGTCGTCACGAAATGCCATGAGTGCGAGGATATGACCAGATTTACCTTCTTCGTCGCTGTGATGATTTTTTTCCGTCAGATAATGGACGACCTATATCTCCTCCAAGAAGACATGGCATGCAGGCCCACGGCAAGACCGATTGATGTCCCGCGGGCCCCTAGAATAGTAGTGGAGGCACTTACGTATTCCTGATTTTCTTTTTCGAGTTTGTATTCCAGTTTCTTTTACAGTCTGTCTAGTCTACTTTGAGTCTGTTTTGGTTTTAATTTTCAATAATGTCGGAGTCTTTGTAATAGAGAAAAATTTGGAGTTTTTATTTAATGTAAATTTGAAAATCGAAATGTTTCTTCCTTTTTTGCCTTTATCCCTTGAACTACGTGATGATCTGATTCATGCGGCATCAAGATACGTAGGCAATCCACATAGTATTCGATCATAACCCTAAAAGGGGAAAGAAAAGAAAAAAGAGAGAGAAGAAAAAGAGAGAAAATATTGAAAAAGGAGCAAAGAAAAGTAAAAATTCAGAATCTGGGAGACAACAAAAGCCGGGATGAGACATTCAACCGTTGCAAAACATGTAGAAAAGCATTTAACTGTCTAGTTGAATTGCATACCCCCAACGTACGATTCCCTATGTGCTAAATGCCTCAATATAACAGTTTTGTGGTGTATGTTATTTCTCTTAGTAGGTTATGTTTCTAGGTGGTTGGTTTTTGCGGTAATCTGGCTTCACACCCATACTTCACGAGATCCAAAGGGAGTGTCAAAATGACGTCAGAAAGTCACCTACCAATCATCAACTCCTCAGAGGAAAGCAACTGTTGAAGAAAACAGGATACTGCGTCGCCGCATGTTGTAGATGTGGGACGCTTGGTCTAACGGTAGAGAACCACCCAGTGCCATCCTTGGTTTTCCCGAATTGATTCCCAGAACAAGTTGAACCTCCAACGTCCCTATAAGTTACCCGGCCACCCCGTTCGGGTACCCAACTATGTCAACACATTTCACCGGAAGGCCTTCTGAGGTTCGCCCCCAAGCACTATTTTTGGGAGTATCTTCCAACATATTCACCGCACCACCAATCTCCACTACGGCACCGCCAACAGTATCCAGGCCAGGTTTCGAGCCGTCACCCTTTACTTTCCAAACACCACCATTTCATTTGGACACAGCTCATGTCACACCAAACTCTTACCCTCAGCACCCTCGGTATGAGTCTACTATGGAATAAGAGAAAACGGTGAAGAACCTCGAGCAGGAAGAGATCGCTCGGAAATGAAAAGTATTGAACAAAGTCGTAAGAACATGCAAAGACTGAGTGGCCAAAAGAGTGTATCCTACGCTGACTTGTGCATCTTTCTGAATGTTCATCTACCCATCGGATTCAAGACTCCCAAATTTGAAAAGTACAATGGACATGGAGACCCCATAGCCCAACTAAAAAGGTATTGTAATCAGTTAAGAGGAGCGGGCAAAAAGGAAGAACTCTTGATGGATTACTTCGGGGAGAGTTTAACCGAAATTGCATCCGAATGTTATATGGAACAGGACATCTCCCACTGGCACATATGGGACGATTTGACCCAAGACTTCGTCAGCCAATTCCAGTACAATGTGGACATAGCTCCAGATAAAAACTCTTTGTCCAATCTCAAAAAGAAATCTTCAGGGAATATGCTATCATGTCCGCTATGGGCAAGCCGTTTGCAGAAGCCATAAAGATTGGGGAGATGGTCGAAAATGGTTTGAAAACGGGTCGCATCCTGAGCCAGTCAGCTATAAGAGCCACTTCTCAACCAATCCAGAATGGGTCGGGGGGTGCAGCAAATAGGAAAAAGAAAAAAGAAGTAGCAATGATGGCCTCAAGTCTGAGAAACCCCCGTCAACCCCGAGGTTACTTTTCCAGCACCCCACGACATTACTATCCTCACCAAGATGCGGCATATTCCATGACGCCTTAGCCTTATCCGGTAATGAATGCGCAACCGTACACCCGGCCGCAACAACATTATAACCAGAACCGAGCTCCACCTCCCAGAAATAACCTTCCTCCCCAAACCCAGTATAATCCACACCCTCCACAAAATAATTATAACACCCATCCACGTGAGCTACCCAGAAGGGATAACTTTACACCAATCGGTGAATCATACTCTAGCCTTTTCCCAAAACTGGTCCAAATGGGTCTGCTACATCCTGTACCCCCAAACAGGCAAAACCCAGAATCCCCTTCCTACCAACCCGGTACTCGATGTGCTTAACATTCAGAGGGAGAAGGACACGACACTGAGGATTGCTGAACCCTTAAGTGGGCGGTTGAAAATTTAATAGAACAAAAGCGGGTGGTACTGAGGGATGAAGAAGCTCCCAATGTGACCAATAACCCATTGTCGGCTCACAACAATGGGCCAGTTATTGGGATGATCTGCGAGGACCAAGAGTTTGACCCAGCTCTGAAAGTTATCATTGCCATTGTTGACGTAGAAAAGAAGCCCAAAGAGGCACCAAATCAAGTTAGAGATGAAAAGAAAAGAAACTTCACTCCTCAGAGCACAGGAAAAGCTGTGGAAACCAAGACAGGGGCAGGACCTCCTAAAGATGTCGTTCTCTATGTTCCCAGGGCCCCCAGAAAAGAACAGTTCGTGTTGAGTCCCCCCAAAAGGTTGGAGCGAAACAAGATTATACTGAATGTACCAAAGATGTACGTACCAAAGGGGATATATGTGGTGCGAAGGCCGATAATTTCACCCAAGCTGACTGAGCCCATGGTTATCAGTTGCGAACCACAGAATCCCATGAAGGACTCCACTGCCATCCCCTGGAACTACAATAATATAGTGGTGACGTACAAGGGAAATGAAATCACATGGGAGGTGAATGAAACGAACTCGTCCGAGAAGTACCTCAACTTGAAAGAGTTGAACAAGAACAAACAGCTCCGCTTAAAAAGCCAGTCAGCACTGAAGAGGCAGAGCAATTCTTCAAAAAAAATGAAAACTTCTGAATACGCCGTGATTGATCAACTCAGAAAGTCCCCCTCTCAGGTCTCACTTTTGTCCCTACTGATAAGTTCAAATGAGCATCAGAAAGTGCTGATAAAGACGCTTAATGAGGCATATGTTCCAGCCGAGACCACAGTTTAACAATTAAAAAGAATGGCAGAACAATTTTTTGAAGTCAACCGGATCTCATTCAACCGAAATGACTTGCCTCCGGAAGGGGCTGCCCACAACAAAGCTCTCCACCTGACCATTAAATATGAAGGATACTACATGAAAAGAGTTATGGTGGATGGCGGATCTGGGGTTGACATCTGCCCTCTCTCGACCTTACAGAGAATGGAAATTGGGACTGAGAGGATTAGACCCAACAATGTTTGCGTACATGATTTTGACGGCATCAAGAGGGATACGATAGGGGAAATTGATTTGGTCTTAACCATCAGCCCTGTGTATTTTGAAGTTACATTTCAGGTCTTAGACATGGACACCTCCTGCATTTATCTCCTGGGAAGGCCTTAGATCCATGCTATAGAAGTCGTACCCTCTACTCTCCACCATATGGTTAAGTTTGAACATGAAAATCAAGAAATCATGGTCCATGGGGAAGATGAGCAATCCATTTACAGGGACCCATCAATCCCATGCCTTGAGGCTAAGGAAGGTAGCGAGCACATAGTCTACCAAGATTTTGAGATCGTGGTCGCAGACCAGTGTGAGGAAGGAGCCACGTGTGCTCAACCCTTCTTGTCGAACGCATCAATCATGGTCGTTAGTGACATAATCAAACATGGGTACAAGCCTGGAAAAGGGCTCGGGGTATCTTTGCAAGGCGTTACAGAACCTATCACTTTGACTGCCAGCGAGAAATTCTTTGGCATAGGATTTCAAGCTACTACCGCTGATGTTAAATGGGCTAATGAACGTAAGAACAATGGATGGGTCCTGCCTCAGCCGGTCCCGCATCCTTCCAGGACGTTTGTTAAGCCAAGGTACATAGAGGAAGAAGAAGAGGCCTTCATGGCCGAAGAAATTGAAGATATATGCAGGGTGATGAGGCAAATGTTGTATGAGGCTCACATGGTTCAACCAGGTGAGGGCTCAAGAACTGTTGAGGTGCAATATATGGGGCCCAATTCCAAGCTTCAAAATTGGAAGGCTACTCTGTTCCCAGTCAGGCGGGAATCCCGGTAGTTCAGTCTTGCCATCTCTTCTGCATACCGAGTTATTTCAGGGTGTAACTCGAATGCTTTTAGTTTATTGTCTTTAAATTCTGATGTAAACCCTCTTATTTTCAAAATTCAATGAAATGAAATCAATATTTCATCTTCTATGAATTTCTTTATTTATTCTTCCTGATTTTTGTTATTTTTCTTACCTCTCTTTTCAATTCTAATAATACGTACTTAAATAACATGACATGCTTGCGGACTTCATGCCCAGATCTTAATACGCTGTCTAATTGTGAAATAATGAATCAAGAACCAGAATATGATGAAGATGAGGCTTTTAGGGAAATAAACCGAGAGCTGGAAAAATTTGAGAATAAGCCTAAGTCAAACTTAAATGAAACCAAGCCAGTTAATTTGGGTAGTTTGGAAGAGGTCCGGGAAACCATGATAAGCATTCACGCTGATGAAAGAACTAGGGATGCATTGATCCAACTTTTGTTCGAATTAGAAGACGTTTTCGCCTGGTCCTGTGATGATATGTCCGAACTGAGTGTTGATTTAGTGGTGCACGAATTCCAACTTACCCTGGTTATCCACCCGTCCAACAAAAATAGAGAAAATTTAAAACAGATATCAGTAACAAGGTCAAAGAAGAGGTCACTAAATAGTTGAAAGCCGGTGTAATCCGAGTGGTCCGATACACCACATGTCTAGCTAATGTGGTCCCAGTGTCGAAGAAATATGGGAAAGTCCAAGTGTGTGTTGATTATCAGGATTTGAACAAAGTAAGCCCCAAGGACAACTTTCCATTGCCAAACATCTACATCCTGGTTGACAATTGTGCCAAACATGAGATACAGTCTTTCGTAGATTGTTACGCTGAGTATCACTAGGTTCTGATGGATGAAGAAGATACAGAAAAGATGGCTTTCACCACACCTTAGGGTACTTACTGTTACCGGGTCATTCCATTTGGTCTGAAGAATGTCGGGGGAACTTACATGAGGGCTATGACCACCATTTTTCATGACATGATGCACCAGGAAATTGAGGTATATGTAGATGATGTGATCATTAAATCCAGAACGCAGGACGACCATGTGCAGCATCTGAGAAAATTCTTTGAACATCTGTGTAAGTACGACTTGAAATTAAATCCAGATAAGTGTGCCTTCGGAGTTTCGTCTGGGAAACTTTTGGGGTTTATAGTCAGTCGACGGGGCATAGAGCTGGATCCAACAAAGATAAAATCTATTCGGGATTTGCCCCCTCTGAGAACTAAGAAAGAGGTCATGAGTTTGCTGGGAAGGTTGAATTACATCAGCAGGTGCATTGCTCTGTTGGCATCCACGTGTGAGCCCATATTTAAGCTATTGAAGAAAGATGCGACAATTATATGGATAGATGAGTGTCAAGAAACTTTCGAAAAAATCAAAGAATATTTTTCGAATCCGCCAGTGTTGGTCCCACCCGAACCTAGAAGGCCTTTGTTCTTATACTTGACAGTGTTGGAAAATTCTTTCGGATGTGTTCTCGGGCAACATGATGTGACCGGGAAGAAAGTACAAGCCATATACTATTTGAGCAAGAAGTTCACAAGTTATGAAGCCAAGTACACTTTGTTGGAAAGAACTTGTTGCGCCCTAACTTGGGTGGCTTAGAAGCTCCGGCATTACTTGTTGGCTTATACCACCTATCTCATCACCAGGCTAGATCCTTTGAAATATATATTCCAAAAGCCGATGCCCACCAGGAGATTAGCAAAATGGAAAATCCTGCTCACCAAGTTTGACATAGTCTATGTCACCCGCACGTCAATGAAGGCTCCATCCTTGGCGGCTCACCTAGCTAAAAATCCTGTTGATGATGAATATCAACCTTTGAGTACTTACTTCCCGGACAAGGAAGTAAATTCAGTTGAGGTAACTCCAGAAGACACCAATACTTGGAAAATGTTCTTTGACGGAGCTGTAAATGCAAAAGGTGTTGGGATTGGGGCAATCTTGATTTCACCCACAGGACAGCACTATCCAGCCACTGCCCGTCTTCGGTTATTCCGTACAAACAACACGGCTGAATATGAAGCTTGCATAATGGGCATGAACATGGAAATTGATATGGATGTAGAGGGGTTGTTAATCATGGGAGACTCTAACTTGATCATTAAGCAAGCACAATGTGAATGGGAAACTCAGGATGTTAAGCTTCTTCCATATAGACAACATGTGGAGGATCTTAGCAGGCGATTCAAATCCGCCAAATTCAGGTATATTCCTTGATTCCACAATGGGTTAGCTGATGCATTGGTTACCTTAGCTGCAATGCTTCCATATCCGGGAAATGTCCATATTGACCCGTTGGATATTCAAATCCGAGAAAGACATGTTTATTGTAACACGGTTGAAGTAGAACCCGATGTCCAACCATGGTATCATGATATTAAAAGGTTCTTGAAAGCAAAAGAATACCTGAAGCAGGCCAGTGGAGACCAAAAGAGAACCATCAGAAGGCTCGCTGACAGTTTCTTCTTAAGCGGAGAAGTGTTGTACAGAAGAAATCCGTATCTGAATCTGTTAAGGTGTGTGGATGCCAAAGAAGCTGAAAAGATTATGAACGAGGAGCATTCAGGAGTATGCGGTCCTCATACGAACGGATACGCCCTCGCAAAGAAAAACCTGCGGGCAGGATATTACTGGATGACCATGGAGAAAGATTGTTTCAGCTTTGTCCGGAAGTTCCATCAGTATCACATACATGGCGACTTGATTCATGCGCCACCCTCAGAGTTGCATCCCATGTTAGCACCTTGGCCGTTCGTTGCCTGGGGAATGGATGACATTGGGCCAATTGAGCAGAGAGCTTCAAATGGACACAGATTTATCTTGGTTGCTATCAACTATTTCACAAAATGGGTCGAAGCAGTCACATTCAAAGCCGTAACTAAGAAAGCAGTGGTGGACTTCGTGCATTCCAACATTATCTGTCGTTTTGGCATTCCAAACACTATCATTACTAACAATGCTGCAAATCTAAACAGTCACTTGATGAGGGAGGTATGTGAACAGTTTAAAATCACACACCGTAATTCCACCCCTTACCGGCCCAAAGCCAATGGCGCCGTTGAAGCAACCAATAAAAACATCAAGAAAATCCTCAGAAAAATGATTCAAAGTTCTAGGCAGTGGCACGAGAATTTGCCTTTCACATTATTGGGATATCGCACGACTATGCGCACATCGGTCGGGGCTACGCCTTATTTATTAGTTTACAGAACTGAAGCTGTAATACCTGCAGAAGTCGAAATTCCCTCCCTTCGGATCATTGTCGAAGATGAAATTGAGGATGACGAATGGGTCAAAACCCGACTAGAATAATTAACCCTGATTGATGAGAAAAGAATGGTTGCAGTTTGTCATGGGCAGTTGTACCAACAAAGAATGGTCCGCGCCTATAACAAGAAAGTGCGGCCTAAGAACTTCAAAGTGGGGTAACTCGTCCTAAGACGTATCCTCCCGCACCATGAAGAGGCGAAAGGAAAATTCGCCCCAAATTGGAAAGGTCCATACATCATAAGGAAATTGCTACCAAAAGGGGCATTGTACTTAGGGGACATCGAAGGAAATGACCCTGAAACGGCTATCAATGCAGATACAGTCAAAAGGTATTATGTTTGATCCTTTCGTGATGTTGACGCTCCCCGATTGAAATGACGAAGGCTTTCATTCTCGCTACCCCAAACACTATCAATTTTTGTAAACCCTTTTCAGCTGTCTATCTTCCTTTCATCATCCTCCTTGGAACCAAAATCAAAAATAAAAAAAAATAATAATAATCAATCAATCAAAACAAAAACAAAAATTTTTTTCCTAAACTACGTTCGACTTGATTCCGAAAGGATACATAAGCAGCCTCTCTCTAGGGTTCAGTCACACCAAAATAAAATTTCACATTTCCCCAAAAGTTTAAGCTGGGGCAAATCTTATGATAATTCGACGATGTTTTCGCCTGAAAGGTTCTAAAGTTGTAATTCAACATAAATTCTTTTCACCAAAACCCTATTCAAGTCCTTCCGATCAATCGGCAAAGAGGTCCAAAATTGGAGGATACAGTTATGTGGATCTGATGCAAGCCAATGAGAGAAATAAAATGAGAGAGTCTTATCGGTGAAAATCCACACGGGCACCGTAAGACGACGGTAAGAAGAGAAATTAAAATGAGAGAGTCTTATCGGTGAAAACCCACACGGGTACCGTGAGGTGACGGTAAGCAGAGAAACTGAAGATGAGAGAGTCTTGTTAGTGAAAACTCGCAAAGAGCACTACAAGGCGACGGTGAGAAGAGAAATGAGAGAGGTTAGTTGGTGAAAACCCGCAAAGGGAACCACTAATCGAAAAGGATAATGGGTCACTGACATGGACACAGTCCAGGGCAAGGTTTCTCAATCTCAAGGTAATAGTTGTGATGAATTTCTGAGAGTTAGACGGTTTTTGCAGATCGGGAATCCAGTCCAAGAAGCATGTCATGTTCATTGAAGGCTTCATACACTCCAAATAAGTCCTTCTTTCCTTTCCCCGAAAGGGATACCTCTTGTTCAAATTCATTATCCATTCTATCATTTATTTTCTCTTTAAATCTCTTTCGGTCTAGCTCTGTCCCTAAACTAAGGCAAAGAAAGGATGGAAAGAATGATTTACAGGGTTCTCACTTGATACGGGCTAGTATGCAAAAGGGCACTCAGCCTCGTCACGGGCATCAAATCGATCTCGACTGGCCATAGGGACCGATGCTTCAAACTCAAAACTCTTGGAAGGAGAAAACCAAATTAAAGTGCCATGAAGGCAGATGAGGGTGAAAAGGTTAATTTCTATGTAGCTAACTGCCTCGGCAAGGTTTTGAAAAACCAAGACCCTTAAATACTCTAAAATAAAAATGGGAAAGAAAAGCTAAAACGGAAGGCCGATAAAGGGAAAAATAAAATTGGAAAGGTTAAGTCCAGCACGACTAGCCGTTGAGCAGAATTTGAGGAGCCAAATTTCCCCGATGCTCCGGAAATCCAAAAGAAAAGCAAGCGAGAGACCTACAAAGGCAAAATAAAGTAAAAAATGTTGGATCCCACGCGACCAACCACCATGGCAAAATTTTGAAAGGCCAGGGTCTCCAAGGTTAGAAATGAAATTAACCCCCAACAAGCATCATGTTGAGATCTTCGTCAAAAGGACGGGCCGAAATCAAGTGGCTAAAAAAATCAAGGCCGCAAAACCAACCACCATTTCAAACTGACAAATTGTTCTTTGTTTGAAAAATAGGAAACAGATGCAACCCGAAAGCAACCTTGCAAGAAGCAGGTGCAACCAAAAGAAGCTGCGCAAGGGCTAGAAGTGGCTATGCAACGACAATTCCAAAAAACGGAAGTCTCCTCTAAAAATTCTTTCCCGCATTTACTCATTCTCTGGAAAAAAAAAAGAAGAATAAGAAGAAGAAATGATGTTTAAGACAATTCAAAACTCAAGTAGTATAGGGCCACCAATCCCTAGCTACACTTTTTCCATCATAGGGGTTCCACTCCCTAGTTGACACCAGCATAACCTGGTGATCTTTTTCTTGAAATCAGCATAACCTGTTGATCCTAGTTGACACCAGCATAACCTGGTGATCTTTTTCTTGACAACAGCATAACCTGTTGATTCCTCCCATACGCCAGCATAACCTGATGATCTTTTTCTTGACAACAGCATAACCTGTTGATCCTAGTCGACACCAGCATAACCTGGTGATCTTTTTCTTGACAACAGCATAACCTGTTGATTCTTCCCAGACGCCAGCATAACCTGGTGATCGTTTTCTTGACAACAACATAACCTCGTGATCTTTTTCTTGACAATAGCATAACCTGTTGATCTTTTTTAGACGCCAGCATAACCTGGTGATCTTTTTCTTGACAACAGTATAACCTGTTGATCTTTCCCAGACGCCAGCATAACCTGGTGATCTTTTTCTTCACAACAACATAACATGTTGATCTTTCCCAGACGCCAGCATAACCTGGTGATCTTTTCTTGACAACAGCATAACATGTTGATCATTTCCAGACGCCAGCATAACCTGGTGATCTTTTCTTGACAACACCATAACCTGTTGATCTTTCCCAGACGCCAGCATAACCTTGTGATCTTTTTCTTGGCAACAACAAACCTGTTGATCCTTCCCAGACACCAGCATAACCTGGTGATCTTTTCTTGTCAACAACATAATCTGTTGATCTTTCCCAAGACACCGGCATAACCTGGTGATCTTTTTCTTGGCAACAGCATAACCTATTGATCCTTCCCAGACGCCAGCATAACCTGGTGATCTTTTATTGGCAACAACATAACCTGTTGATCTTTCCCAAGACACCAGCAGAACCTGGTGATCTTTTTCTTGGAAACAACATAACCTATTGATCCTTCCCAGACGCCAGCATAACCTGGTGATCTTTTCTTGACAACAGCATAACCTGTTGATCTTTTCCAGACGCCAGCATAACCTGGTGATCTTTTCCTGACGACAGCATAACCTGTTGATTTTTTCTTTCCTGACGCCGGCATAACCTGGTGATCTTTTCCTGACGACAACATAAACTGTCGATATTTTCCAACATAGGGTCTCCAATCCCTAGTTGATTTTACTTTTAGACATAGGGTATCCACTCTCTAGTCTACATTCACTCCAGGTACACCATTCCCGAATTTTCATTGCTTTCAATAATAAAGTAGTATAGTTTTTTATTACAATAACTATCGAAATTTTTCTAGTGAAAACTGGGGCAGAAAATTTCGTTCGGTTGTTCTTGATTTTGGGCAGATTACAATTTAGGACAATGGATTCGAGATGACCAAAAGAAGAAGTCTCAATCCAGAATAAAAGAAAAGAAGAAAAAAAAAAGCCAGACCAAAGTATGGAAGTGGAGAAGACGCGGACTGCTCAAGACAAGATCGGAGTCATCTGTTTCGCCTTAATCCAGAAGACGAGAAGATGAAACTAGCATCTGCGGCTGACAAGAATCAAGATCAAGCATTGGAGTATACAGATAGGGATCTTGTAACTAGTAGCTGATAGGCTTAGTTAGTCTTTTTCATTTTTGATACTTTGTTGTAATAAGGAGCTCAGCAACAATGACAGTAGCAACAGCTGCAGTGAAATCACAGTTATCCGGTAGTCCCAGCTACCAAAACTGCCAGAACTACACTCACCTGATTCCTTTATAGCCAAGGATATATAGGCAGCCTTTGAAGCAAAGTTCGGTCAAGTTTTTCTAAAGTGCTTCGCATGGAGTATCTAAACGGGTAAAAGTTATTCGTAATTGATCATTTTGTCTTTGCCCGAAAACTCTTCGTGTTTCCGAGAAAAGAGGGGCATATGTGAGCATGTAATTTTTCACCTATTAAATACTCCTACAAAATTTGATAAATAATTTAATTTTATATATTTTTGTTGAATTTCAGTGTTTATTTGTGAATTATTTGCATTGTATGATCATAATTCATCTTTTAAAATTTATAAAATATAAAATAATAACAACAATATCTTAAAACTTTTATTATCTTTCATAATTAGGTTTTTGATTTAATGTAATACTTAGTTGCATAATCTATTCATTTTTATTAGAAAAAATTATAAAATTTGTTCTTTAAGTAATTATAAGTATTAAATTAATGGTTTCACTTTTAATTAACTCATTAGTTAAATTATAATTAGATGAAACTAGATTAAAACTAATTAATATATTTTAAAATTTTAATTAGAATTTATTTAATTAATTAGCCTAAGTTGTCTAAAAGAGATAAAATCGGACTGGGCCATTTCAAAACAGGCCTAAATCCCTTCCTAATACCCAAATAAACCCCAGCCCAAAATACCTAATCCGTCCAAAATCCCACTTAATCAAACAACCCCGTTTTGACCTTGCCCCATCCCAGCCGTTGGATCCTTTTGATCCAATGGCTCACAACTCCACATCCCCCTTCCTATATATATGTCCTAACATCCCCTAC